>JAOBRG010125660.1:0-19246 GCA_027574985.1 Umimayanthus nakama | reverse complement strand
TTGAAATACTATCCTAGTTTGCATGTGGTGAAAAGATTATCGAACTAGCACCTTTTAATAGCTTGAAACTTGGAGAATTTTTAGTCTCTGACATGATCCAGTAGACCCTTTTCCTGTTGTCACGCTTCATATATATAGATGCCAACTGATCTTTGTGGCCGGATACTAAAACTTTCCACCTGAAAACACTACCGTTCGAATTCATTCCCGTGAATCGTGAATCATGGAGTCACTCAAGACTGGAACTATTACGGGTTTTCCTTCAGAATACAACAGAACAAAAAGTCATGTTATGAAACTGAAGAACTGGAAGAGGATCTCCAAAACAGGTCGTTAAAAATTTCGACTGAAATGGTGCAAAATTCCTAAAACTGATATGTTTAAACATTATTTTTTTCAACTGCCTGATATTAAGCAAGGTCAGTAGCCAAATATTAAATTTTGACTCTTTCTGCTTTTATGAACTAGTTTAACATAATTTGTAGTTTTAGCTTCCGAGTTAATACGCTTTGGTTTTGCAACAACCTTCAAACTTTCGATTATGTTAAAATTTCACCGTTTTTATAGATATCTCTTAGCACTCCAGTTGCAACAAGTTCGCTTTAATTGCGATTTTGCATTTTAACTAGTTATCACTTTTTGAACTTGTTTAATTTCGTAGAAATTAGTCGGTTATAGTTTGTTTTTAGACTGCCCTGTAATAGAATTGTGGTACCAAGAATAACTTAAGCGTTATACTGCTCAGTTTTTTACATCAATAAGTTGGCTGTCAATTTTCTTATTGTGTCCCAGTAATAAGCCATTATCGTTCATAAATTTTGTTCTGTTTTGGAAGTGTTAGGCAAATATTTCGGTACCAACAAAACTGGACCGATACAAGTGCGGGAAACCACATTGAACCACCGCCTCTCTACTTAAAGCGTTATATAGTATATTGCCTTGCGCTGAAACACATGCACACACACACGCATGTGCGTAACACGTTCCCACTCATTTCAGCTTCTTCGCTTGCTGCATGATTACATGCTGATGTACTGATGGTTTGAGACTAAAAAAAAGTAGAAAAACTTGTTTTGTAAGAGAAAGTATTACTACGCCCTACCAAAAATTTTAAGTAAAAAAGAAATAGTTGCGTTCAAGTCTTCCGGTTATGCTGCACTGCAGTGTTACTGGTTGATAATTCACGTACAAAAAGGTATATTAGATATTGAGTTTAAACTAATTATAGTGTTCCTCAGCTCATCTATACAGAATACTTGGTTATGTGTAATTTCGGATACGTGAACTTTACATGATTGTACATACATGTAAGGCAGATAGCTTTAAAGTAAAAACACAAAGATTGAAAAAATGATTTCCCCTTCTCAGTTTTGTTTCATGTAGTTCGGTCAGATTATTTACTGAGCCAAGAATTTTAAAAAACAAAAATGATTTGGTTCGGTATTGGACGTCATTTTGTGTTGTTTGCTATATAACGAAATATTAAAACACCAAAAGAGTGAAGACATTGGTTCTCAGTGATGGATATGGTTGTCAAACTATCTTAGCATTGCCTGCAATTTGTCAAACGGCTTTAATATTCTGTTCCTTTTGCCATTAGTGCGGCTTTGAAATCTATTTTTTCCTACATTCGGAAATATTATATACAAAAAAGGAAACTAGCAGGGAGGTTAATTGATTCTCCTAACACCCTGATATTTGTTTTAAAATTGGGAAGTGACTGATATGAGGAAAAATTGAGATGGTGCAGATAACCAAAATTTCTTCAATAATGTTAATTTCTGCTCGGTGTATCGGGAATATAATTGTAATATGTGGTAATGTGCAGACGAAACTCATAGCAGAGGTACAGTAAATGAAACAAGACTGGCAGGTTAAGTATTGATGAGTGTCGAAGTGGAGTGGTCATTAATTTAGGCAAATTAATCTTATCTAAACCGTTATGTATTTGTAGCTGGTACAGAAACAAACAATACACTCTTTTTTATATAAAGAACCTTTCTATGCAAGAGTGCGACGATGAAAGTTGTCGAAAATTTAAGAACATGCTAAGAACAAAGCTGAGTCTGAGGAAAGACAAAGAAATCATTATTTGGTACTGCACAAACTCTCAATGGAAATAGCTTGTTTCTCGGTTTAACAATTTCGTAAATGCATATTCGTCATCGCAGCATCGCCTATAGTATTGTGAACGTACAAGTCTGGTTTTTTTTTAAAAATAAAATTATCATATTGTTTCCTTGCAGGCCAGGGTTGATTTAAAATAAGGTGTTGGTTTGTGTGAATGGAAAAAAAAATTGATGTCTATACCAAACTAACATTTAAGGCCAAAAACCTCACACTGAACCAAGAAGTTGTCAAGAATTTTCCTTCAGAACAGAAGTTCTTATAAGCAAAAATTAGGATTCACTTATTTACGTTTTGTGTACAAGGGCACTTCTTATATCAACAGACAAAAGTTTAGTCTATTGAGAACATAAAATATTAAAACGGCCTATTTTTTATTTTATCTTTAACTCGTCAATAAAATGTTTACGTCGATGTATTAGACATAAGGTTTAGTGTCACTCGGCTTTGGCATGTTACGGTGAAAAGACATTAAATAGAACTGCTCAATTACGACACAATATACAATAAGACTAGTGTCTTATGGCTTTATCTGCCAGCTTAGCAGGGTATCGTCAATTAATTGACAAATGTAACCAGTGTTTCCCGTTTACTTGCAGGGGAGGAGTTGTGGTCAAACACAAGATTATTGAAGCAGTCCACTAGATTGCTTTACACCAGGGGGCAGGAGAAACCCTTAGGGGACATAGTTTGTGTACGAGCTAGTATATAACACTGGAGTATAAACAGTATGGGTAATACCCACAAATACACGCTTACAAATTCTTACAGCTCGTTTTCTTCACCACAAGGTTTTCACTGCTGCTCGCGCGTTGGATATTTTGTGAGTCTGATTTTGTTTATCCGACTGGTCAAATGACTCTGAACTTTCCAGACTGACTCAAGGCAGAACTGACCAATTGTTTACTTTGTCGCATTGTTTTCTAAATTCTTTAATCCACAAGAGTTTTTGATACAAATTTAAAACCGGATCGTCAAAGACACCGCGCTCAGCTGCAAGGCACATTGGTGGGTGTTCTCCAGTTGTTGCACAAGGATATGATAGATGGTAGACTGACACTGGAAACGAAACTTCGCAACCTACAACAGTGACACTCTATCCACAGTTAGCAAGCAATTATACAACTTGTCATCGTCGATTTAACGGATTAGCAGCTATGAAAAGCCTCCAAAATAGGACAGTCAGGCCCGAGATTGAACTCTGTAACATTTCTCGATTGCTTCGCCTTTTTATAATGCTGATTTTGGCAGAATGCACATTTTCCTGTGGTCCAGGCCCAATCCGACCTGGACCAAAAACTCCTCGAGTTCCGATGAGGTTGTACCAGAAATTTCCTGACCAACACGAGATGTCTAAAAGCGCAAGCGGACGTTCTGAAGGCGGTCGGGTTCGTCGAGGAAGTCCGGCGTTCAAAGCTTTGGTGGATAATTACAACCCCGACATCATCTTTAAAGGTGATAAAGACCAGGATGATCGAAGAATGACAAAGGTGAGACAGCGTATTCATGTGTTTTTAGAACGATAAAGTAATCTTTAACACAAGTGATCGAGCACCATTAGTTCTCTTGTATAGCTTCATTGTGCGTATGTGGAACACCAAGATTCTCTGTTGTTTTGTTGGGCCCTTTTCTCTCGCTTTGTATTCCTGTTGAGTTTGTTGATGTATTCCTATAGATAACAGTGACTAAAGTTTTCTCTCTGCTGCGAGTTTTACCATTGTCATGGCTTAATCCCAGTACCTGTAGATCGACTCAAAGCCCTCTCGTTTTCAATGAGCGTGTGTACCTAACAAAAAAGATAGAGTTAGCCTTGTCTTATGAAGTAGAATACTTAACAAAAAACAATTACCTTCCAAAACACTCTGAAGTTGTTTGCCTTTCTGATGAGTTCAAAACTTACTCTTATTTATTTAGCTAATAGTTCTTTTGAATTAAGCATGTCAACCATTCAGTTTCGTTCGTTTCTAGCGTTGTAGCGAGAAACTCAAAATACTGGCGGACAAGGTCAGGCAAAGATGGCCTAGCGTACAACTTCGAGTAATCGAGGCATATTCCGACGGAGGCAAAGTAAAACACGAAAAGAACTCGCTCCACTATGAAGGACGAGCTGTTGATATAACGACTTCCGACAGAGACAAGAAAAAGTACGGAATGCTTGGAAGACTGGCTTACGAAGCGGGTTTCGACTGGGTATATTACGGATGGAAGAATCACATCCACGCTTCCGTCAAGACAGGTAGGATTTGAATTGTGAGGTAGGGAATTCTGTCCGCTAGTGGCAGGTACTGTTGCTGGAACTGACGGTTGGGTCAATGCTAAAAATGGCTGAAAAAATATTGCATTCGCAATTCTCGCCTCTTGAACTTTATAAATCTTCAGATTTCTCATGGTAGCTACGACGAATGAAGTATTAAAGTGAAGCTTATGGGAATGAAAAAACACTGGCGCGATCAAACGGAAGGGGAGCACTGGATTTTTGTCTGTGTTCAGGTTTTGTTAGACAATTTATTTCCAGATTGAACAGTCAAACTTTGACTGTTGTCAAAACAGATAATTCAGTGTTAAGATCGTGAGACGTTTTTAAATTGCTGAGCGAAGGTAATCGCAGGAGCTACGTCATAATTAAATAATCTTAGCATGAAGACTGTCTGCCATTGGATTAGATTGTCTTTATTTTGGTTGTTACGTGTTCACTTGACAGTATTCGGTTCCTCTTAAAATCATTTTTACTTGACTTGAAGGTTTTGGAAAGTACACTGAAAGACCGAAAGTTTTGTTTCTAACGAAATCCCAAATCTTGAATAATTAGTATATCTTGTCAGAGATCTAATCTTGACCGTTGTTCTCAATGTTTTGAGAACGTTGTCGAGTTTAACTACAAAACAAAGGGGCGTGACACAAGGTTGACCCTCTCAAACAGCAAGCTTTATTACATTTTCGTAATACTTTATTTCTATCGGGCCTGTACTTAGTCATGTTGAAAGACTTATACACATATTCCGCAAAATCAAATGCTCTTTGTTGGAATACTGATACAAGTTTGTTTGTTTTGTCTCCGTGACAACAGATAGGTTTAAAAATTGTTCGTGAGTTTGCGTTCTTCGCATTCTGTAGCATGCGGCTTGTGTGGGCTTCACAATTGTCTCGACAAAATATAAACCATAAATCTTTTCTCAGACATGCACCCTGTTTCGTGCAATATTTGGCCAAATACAATTTCACAGTGCCCCCTAGGAACTCGCTGAAGTTTACAAAACAATTTTTTTTTCTACAGATAAAGGCGCACAAGAAGGAATGGGCTGTTTCCCCGGGAGCGCCTCTGTACTCCTCGAAAATGGCCGAAGAGTTAGAATGGAAGAGTTGAGAGTTGGGGACAAGGTGCAAAGCGTTGATAAAAGGGGGAATGTGGTTTTCAGCCCTGTCATGTTGTTCATGGACTACAGACCTAAATTCTCCGTCGATTTTATGTTAATCGAAACAGACAAGCCGAACAGGAAACTTGCAATTACGGAGACGCACTTAATCTATCAACTGAACAAACAATCACGACGGGAGAGCGTGGTGTTCGCTCGGGACACTCATGCAGGAGACTTTGTTTATGTCAGCAGTGGCACGAACAGCAAAAACTTCACAGCTGGCCGCGTGAGTAGAGTTGAACATAAGACAATAGCAGGGGTTTATGCACCTCTTACTGAACAAGGGAACATTGTTGTAGATGGTTTCTTATGTTCTTGTTATGCAATCGTGGACCATAACTTGGCGCATTGGAGTTTTGCGCCCGTGCGGTTTGTGGTAAATATCTTCCCAAACTTTCTCAAACTGTTCGAAAACAGCTCCGAAGGCATTCATTGGTATGCGCGATTTTTGAGACAAATTTACCCTATCTGGGAATACGTGGTGTCGATTCAGATACGCTGGTATTAGCCACGAGCAATTGCTTTCAATAATGAGGTTGAAATGATTTAACCTGGTTTCACCTTGCTAGCGAATGGATCAAGAAAAGTCTGCAGTGTTAAATCAGCATGGCGTCATTTATTCCTAGCCGGTCATGAATCACACACGTTTTACGGAATGACAGAGTGACAATAGAGTTATGGACTGCATCATGCTCCAGTTAACAGGAATGCGTCCGGGAATTTTCAGCAGCGTCATCTTTATGCTCAAGATAGCATCAAACGCCAACCGTTGCGTCATGTTGTTCTCGCTGAGGATGCTTTTTAAAAAACAGGTCGTTTATCGCCGACATCTGAACCTCTAATGTAACCCACAAATATCAAGTTTTTGAGGTATTGTTAGACGTGCAAGTCAACATCGATATCATAAGGTATCAATCAAACAAACTGATTGGAGATGACTAGGAGACAATGCTCATTAAACTAATTACTGTCATTTATTTGAGCCCCGCTGAGAGCACTTATCTATTAGTTAACATAAGTGATTCTTTATCCATTGGACAAGAAAGGATGGCGAGATAGCGTGTTTACATGATCGCCACCAGGCAAGTCCTACAACTTATCTCAAACCAAGTGCTGAGGCTAGAATCTAGATAAACTGATTCTAAAGTGCATTTACTTCCATTTATTTCACACAATTAGATGGTCACATTTGGGGAAAAACTCCAGATCCGGATGCACAGCGAAACAATCTGATCCTGGAGTATGGCTTTCTCAGAATTTAATCCTTGTGGAAATTTTAGCAGAGTACACACTGAGAAAATGTACTATATATATAAATATATTATGTAGATTTTAATAGACAAATGGTGAAGGACATGTGATGATAAGGAAGACCTTTGATTCTAAGTAAACACTTTTAAAATATCTATTTTTCAGAACATCTTTCACAGGTTATTTTATATGGTTGGTAACAACCAAAATCAATATGTTTGGCATTATTTTGCAACGTTGCACCTCATATTTTTGTGGCAAACTAACATGGAAACTTTAATTTAGCTCTCCAACCTGAAGTTTCTGGATCAGAGAACAGAGATTCGTTAAGTAATTTTACTTTGTAAATTTTGATTCCGTTTTTGACAAGATTATCTGAGCTTATTTTGTAAGGTACTGAATATAAAAACACAACGTTGATAGTTTACAACGGATTGAACAAAAATTGGATGAAAGAAGTGGAAAGATTTTTTTCAAAGAAAGTTTGCTCTTTTTGCTGCCACGAACGTGCATGTTTCGGTTGCGTTCTTTTTCTTTTCGGTGTACAGGCATTTTTTCCCTTTCAACCTCCCCCCTTAATTATTGTATGGCTATTTTTTTCATTGTTTAAGAGCCTGCTGTTATCTCAGGAAGAAGTTGATACCTGATAAACTTCTCTCGCACGACAATGCGTCACCATACTAATTGCTCTACTCAAACACTTGAAACATTATTTTAACAGTGACAATAACATAAGTCTCTTTATAGTGCTATTATTTGATATCTGGAATTTTAAACCAATTAGAAAGCAAAGCTTTTAAAGAAAAAGAAATGAAAATGATGAACTCTCTCCTTGTGTTCTTAGCTTTTTGAATTATGATAACAACTTTGAAACCAGTGCTAGTTATTTTTCGGTTGCAAGTATACTATCTCCGAACTGCTGTTCACAGAAAAGCTTAAACCTAGAGACAAGATCTAACACAGGCGACTTTAATTAGATGTAAAGGTGGAGCCACATCAAGGTGGGGCCACCCACATAGTGTAAGTCCGTTATGCGCCACCGGAGTCGCCTAGTCTCCACGTTAAACTTCAAGCGCTTTTCAAAACATCTTGTAAAGGTAGATCCTTTTTTTAATATTGTCATGTTAACGTCGCCTTTTTTCAAAGTAATTTCAAATTATTATTTAGTAATGTAGCCGTTAGTGGTACGGGATAACTGAAAGAAGTATTACTAGCTGCATGTAATATCTTTTCAGTGTGGAGTAACAAAGCTGTTCATTTTAGTTAAGTTCTCACCAATGATATTTAGCTGGGCAGAAGCAAGGTGGTAGAGCCAGGGGGCAGAGGGGAGTTTCCGAGTATCTTGGCCGCACGAGCTTCAATCAATTGATCAGTTTTTGACTAACATTTGAGGTACAGTTATTCCAAGTTATTTAATTAAAATTAGTTTAATTTATCTTCTCTTAACTCTACTTTTCTCACCCGACTGGTTTAACATTAATAGGTGCGTCTGCCGGATAATTCGGCCTTAAACTTATAATATGTATACAAAGATGGATTATCCGTCCAGACAAACAACCCGCTCCAGTTCATCTTTTGCAGAAGACGCACTAGAAAATACTTTGTCTTTATTTAACTAATAATCTAAAAATACTTACTAAAGTTCTTCTAAACCGATTAACCATCCATGCTCACTGTTAAAGGATTGTTGTGCCACAAGGAGAGAACTCCCTTTTTATGTTAGCTTTTATCAATTTTGCTATCCCTTCGCCATTCTTCTTTTTCGAGCTTCTTAGGGTGACCTACATGTGTCTCATTTTTCAAACGAAAGGTGACCTTCTAACCCAAAGACGTTGACAGTACGTGGTTTTATTTTTTCCTCTGCTGTCACAGTAACAAATACTGAATTATGATTGGTTCTTAGCGTATTCGTGAGCGGGCAAGATTTTCCCATCTCTGACCACGGTCACGGTAACCTGCGCTGCTTCGCCTTAGAGATGAAATAGTTGACGAACTCAAATATATTTTACGCAGCTTCGCTTTTTTTAAAAGATTACTAGTTGCAACTTTGTTTTGCGCAGAATTCTGGAAACTACGGCAGTATAAGTCACCAAATAAAGGATAAAATATATCTGCGAGTGATAGAACGTCAAGAATTTAAGAGATATTGAACCAAGGCTTTGTATTGCAAGTTGGTACACCCTTTTGTTTCATAAGAATTATTTTTATAAGAACATGGAGGCCAAGATTTTCCCAAAAATTTAAGAAATTGTATCGGCTGAATTAAGAACATCCTCAGATTCAGCCAAGTATTAAGTGTTTTCGTAAAAAAGAGTGTAATCGCTTATGCTTTAGAGATGGTTTTTCTTGGAACTAAAAACGTTTTAACCAATAGACCATTTTGCTAACGCAAATTTTATCCAGATCCATTCCCTTGTGGGGGCTAAAAGTCATTTCTCGGTCAAATTTTAGCTCATTAATTAAACAAAAACATTGCATTTATCCCTCACGAAGGAATGGGCCTTACCAAACTTTGGTGAGCAAATAAGTCTATGCATTACCATAAGGTCGCAACGCCGCTTGTAAATATACTATTTAATTTATTGCTTGTTCGCTTAATGCAGGTAGTCCTTGCTCTAAGTGACTCTTTAGCGGTCCACTCTTGAACTAGTAATAGAATGCTACGTTTTCAAAAGAAATTTTTGTGCATTTTCTCCAGTATAGTTTTTGAGGTAACTCATCTCATTCGATAATACTTCTACTGAGTACCGAACAAAATGTGGAAGTTCCACACAAGCACGCTTTTAATAGAAAATGTAACTTTTAAACCTAGAAGTATAGGGACAAGCCTTCTTTTTATTTGCAGTCATGTTATCTCTTAAAGTATGATGATTTCGCAAAATTTCACACAAAACTTATTTTGCAGCTGTCTAGACCTCACACGAGCAAAGTTACTGGAAGCAATTGGAGAATAGTATTGTTTGAAACACATAATTTGGTTTAAATTTGTAAAACGAAGGTTATGTAATGACCGGAGCTGAGACTTCAACATCGTTGGTAGTCGGTAATAAAACGTTTGTTGTAACTTCATATGTGTAACCTGGATTTTTCATGGGGAAGGGGTACTGGGAAATTATAGAAAACATTTACATCTTAAAGGCCCTGTTACACTGCACAATTTTCTTAATGAGTAATGCTGCAAAAATGCGCAACATACAGTACTTAGAGCTCTGTTTCTGGGCAAAAAGCTCAAATAGTGGACATACAATTTTCCGATGAGACAGGAAAGAGAAAAATGAAGGGGAAGGAGGGGTAATACAAGTACATTACAATATAATACAATACTTTATACTATAATGTAATAGCTAATATAGTATAAAGTAATACAATACAATGTAACATAATAAAATATACGAAAACGGTTTTCATTATCCTCTGCTGCCTTTCCCAAACATCCGATATGTCAAATGATAAATGAAAAAGAAAGCGTAAAACTCATGAAAAAGCGCTTATCCTTCAAGTGGAAATTGAAAGTTTAAGGCCAATGTCTGATCACAATCAAGTGTAGCTTTTCACATTTTTCGTTCCTTGTAGGGTTTCCCTTTTAAGGTCATTCCCCTGTTTTGCAGTAAGCAGTTTTTCTGCGTCTGAAAGTAAAATTATATATTTTGAAGAATTTAATTGTTCCTTTGCAAAATCTTTACATTTAAATTGAGAATCAGTAAATTTGTTTGATTTAAGCCAGCTTTGTAAAACTCGCCCAGGCTTCCCCTCGGAAACGAGCAAAACACGTCCTGATTTAAGCTATATTTTGCACAAAACAAGCACCGTACCCCGGTTTTTTCGTTCATCTATTGACATAGAAATGATCTAAGATACTTGAAGAAACCACAGAAATCTATCGACAGAAACTTGAATTCAATTGAAAACGTTTTTATTAACTAAAACACAACCTCGTTCCCAGGCTCTTTCCTTTTCCTCGGGAAAAGCGCCCGGGAACGAGGTTGCCGCAAACATCGCAATTATTCACGTAACAATGATAACAATTCTGTGCCCTTTCCTGCTCGAAAGTCCAAGACTGAACTTAAAATTGCCATGAAAACTAGAAATATATGTTCAAAGCTACTTGTTTAAATGCTTTTTTCATAAATTGTAAATGAATGAAACAGCTTATTTATTGGAAATAACCAGAAACATTTAGTATCTTAAAACAAGGACCAAACGCCTACTATATGGCATACAAGGGGGTGCGTTTGGTTAGCTATAGCTCGTAAACGAGGTCTAGTTGGGCACACCCCCCTTTTTTTATTTCGTCTTTTAGGTTCCCACATGGTTATGAAAATATTGGCAAAAAAAAAAATGAAAAAACTATCGAACAGATTTATTTTAGGGGAATGACCTTAAACACGTAAGTGCATGTCAGCAACAACATTTTTAACCGCAGGTGAATATCAAGGACTTTTCCAGGGCCTTTACGAACGAATTCAAGGGCCTTCTATGCCAAAGAAGTTATATTACTCTGCATACTATAAATTCAGCAATGAGCTCTACAACTTTGTTTTCATACATTGTTCCATCAAAGGCATTTGTCCGGTTATGATAAACCGCTCTTTGTTTTTATACCTTTAAAGATTTTCAAGGACCGTGGCAACCTTTAAATTTTAAGGAGAAATGAAAAGGAAACCAAAGCGACTCTTGCATGTTCCTTATTTATTACTCTGTAAGCATGTAAGTTCCCGAGAAATGAATCTCGTATGTAAATTTTGCTAATTTGTGGACTAAAAATAAAAAAGGGATGCAAGACAGATATATAAATGGCAAAGCTGTACCGAACAAGTATGTCAGATGAGAGTTGAATTATATAAACTATATAAAGGCATTCGATACAGACTTGGTAATTTAATCACCGATCGAACATCGAAGTACCTGCCTGAAATAAACAAATGGGAAAAAGCAGAAACAAAAATAAAAAGTAAGCGAGAAATGCTGCGATAAAGAGCTATACAAAAAGTAAAGCACAGTCAAACGAACAGTATTTTACAGTGCATCATGTAATATATAACACGAAAAAGTAAAGTCGTTCCACTGACGATTTACAAGTAATTGTAATAGAACATACATACGTGATTGGGTAGTACTAAACATATATGATTTGCACGTTGAAGTTAATTGCTTGATTCAACATTTAACGTGATTTTTTTCTCTTAACCTCAGTGGCTTTGAATGTCTTCATTGAAAGAGTTTTTAAGTTTGCATCAAGTGAATTCCACACTTTTGCTTCAACAAATTTTATTGCTGTACTTTTTAGTTTAACTAGTTTTGTATTTACCAAGTACAACTTTTTAGTTTGGTATTTACCAAGTACATCGTGAGTGCGATAACACTGGAAGGCTTGATTTGAAAAAATTCTTTATTTGTGTTGGCAAGTAAGCTAGCAGAAAAAAGCTTTCGATCAACCAAGGTTGATATGGTATGTTTGTCTCCCAAAGTTTTATGTATTGCTGACGTTTCGAGCGTTGGCCCTTCGTCTAGGTGTGCTACACGCTTTTTTGAAAGAACGTGAGGCTGAGAAATGCTCCAAATTTAAAACCATACTGAGAATATGCTGATCATGAGGCTGAGGAAAGGCCAACATATTTTTTTTTAGATACTGCACAAGATGATGGAAACATTTTGTTTCTCGTGTGGTGTTTGTCCGCGCATTATCGAATCTTACAGCTTTGTTTTCAAATCTTTTTGAACTATCATTATATCACTTTCTTGCCTTCCAGGGGAGCGGCTAATTTTGAAACACCGCAAAGAGTATTTGTGTTTCCAGTTGCTCTGTGCGCATGCGGAAATCAACAAATGTACACCCGGTACTAATGCTTTTAATTTGTTTAGGTACATTTCAAGAGTGTTTGAGGCTGAAATCCTCATTATACTCATATAAATTCAGTCTCAGCCCGTAATAGTAGTATCAACAATAATAATAACTACAATAATAATAATAATAATAATAATAATAATAATAATAATAATAATAATAATAATAATAACAATAATATTCATAATAATAATAATAATAAAAACAATAATAAAAGGAGTAATATTTTTTGGCGTGTATAACTTGTGAGTTGTTATTTGCGCGTTAGAGCGAAGTTCTAGTTATCCCACCCTCCACCTGCCCCCGGCCCCGTAGATGTAAGACTGTGACAAAAAAATAAATTATGTTAAATAACCGCAATTTTTAAAGGCAAAGTTTTTAAAAATTCGATTTTTAAAAATTTTGAAATGTAGAACTTGGGCGGATGTCGGTTGGCAGCATTTCCCCGGCGAGCATAATTGAGCGATCGGCAAGACTTTTCTTTAATTTGAAGTGAGTATAGGCAGGCGTATTCAAGTGTCTGTGCTGCGGAGATTACACCGGCTAAGTTCGTGTGACAGTGATAAAGTTTGAGTGGTAGGAAGGGGCCAGTTGATGAAGAAATTGAAACGTGATCATTAATTGCTTGACGGTATACTTCTTTGTCTGAATAGCAATAAATAAAGTTCTATGAGAAGAAGATTAATGAGGCAAAATTTGATCAATAGATGAGACAGGTGCATGCATTATATACTGACCATATAAAACACTGTTACATCAATCAAGTCTACTGGTAAAGATAGCAATAATAAAAAGAGCTTTAATACCACGCTTCTACCCTTATCACACAAACTGAAGGAAGGCTTTCAGAGACAAGTGATCAGACGGAAAGAATTGACTGGGAATTCCTCCGTCCTGGGTTATCAAGTCGAAACTTGGGAAATCAACGACGGAAGTCAGTCTCAAGTTGTTCTCTGTGTACCAAATATAGTCCAGTGTATACTTCACAGTTCTGGTGGAAGAGGTAAAATCCGGTTCACTGCCCTAGGAAAAATCAGTTAAGGTCATTTTTATGAATGTTGAATCACACATTTTTAATAATAAATATAGCAGCACTAATACTAATAATAGTACTAACACTAACACTAGCACTAGTTGCGTTCGACGTCAGGAGAGTTAGATCATCTCCTTGTGTTGCACGTTGTACAGACAAAGAAATCTTGAGATTTTTTGTCCGTGGACTGCCATTTGGACTCCCTCTTTGTTTTTGCAGATGCTGCCTCTTTTTCGTATACGCCCGACCTCAGCTCATGGCCGACTTTGCTCTAATTTGTTTTGGTGGCTGTTATACTTGCGCGTATACTTGGTTGGTCGCTGCTTCTAGCAGATTTCTTTAAAAAGCTAGTACCGAGTGTTTTGCAAAAATTTAAGTGTATGGGAAATGGGTATTTGTAATACGTTTTTGGCATTGTTCGACCGTGAACGTGGCGAATCGAGTTTCAGTTGACAAATGTCAGGTCAGTTGTCGAGTGTCACAAATCTTGTTTCGTCTTTGTACACAATTACCAAATGTCCTCAGTAACTTCATTTGCTTGAATTTGGTTTAAAACTCTTTACAAGACTTCAGTACAGTTTCGAACAGCCTTGTTTACATTTCAATGAAATTCATCTGAGCAGAAACACAGGCAGATTATCAAAATATAACCAATAACTTTGTGTGGCGCGAGGTTTTAACCAACTAAATATACTAACACAATGGCAGTGCCAAGTTGTTCACTTATCTGGTGAATTTCAACGCTAATAACATGAAGAATTGATTCTGAAGGCGGACTAATACACCAAGTGCTTCTAATTCAGTTATCTAGTTTAAAAAATCCAACTTCTAGTTCAACCCCAAAAGCTAGTTTCTCAAATGTTTCAAAGAGGTCGAACTGTGATTTCTTCTAGTACTAACACTAATAGTAATAAAAATGACACAATAATAAAAATAATAATAACAATAATAATAATAATAATAATAATAATAATAATAAATAATGATAAAATTATTAAAAATAAAAATAATAGTAATAAAAACGACTTTCAGAATGTATTTCTAGATTTTAAAATTTACTGTTTTTAACCAAATTGTAATTTTTTTCCATTTAGACATTAAAGCGAAACGCAAGATACCGTACTCTTGGAACGCAACTATTATGTAACTTGTAGTAACAAAATTTCTGACTTTTGAAACTATTACTCCAATTCTTTTAATACAATGTGTCACTTAATGGACCGAAAATTCACCTTTTCACATTGAATGCTTACCTTTATACTATGATACACACTTTTTAAAGCCTTCGTAGAACGATTAAGATAATCCTTTAGTTTGTTCAGTGCAATATTTTCTTCAGCAGGAAGCTGCAAAACCGGATCAAAAACGTGGGTCACTTAAGACGTACGTGTAGTAAGTGTATAATTGTAAGTGGAAGGAGAAAGAACGAAACCTGAAATAATTACGGTAGACCAAGTCAAATAAAAAGAAAGAAACAAAGAAAGAAAGAAAGAAAATTTCAGAAAGAAAGAATGAAAGAAAGAAGGAAAGAAGAAAAGAAAGAAAGAAAGAGAAAAGAAAGAAGAAAAGAACGAACAAAAGAAAGAAAATTGTGGAACGCTAAAAAACAAAACAACGCGACACTATATACTACCTTGTCTACAGGGTTCGACGTCGGATCCCATCGAATATAGTCGACACCTTTCAGTTTTGTAAATCCCTGGTCACTGAGCTGTCCTTTGCTGGGCAATTCATAGGCTGGAAAACTTGGTTCAATATTAAAGTCACCACAGAGAACAACTCTGTTTGCATTTGTCTCGTCATGGCTTGAATGAGAAGAAAACTTGCTCAACGCCTCTATCGCAACAACGATCTGCAGCGCTTGTGTCACTGTTTTAAACCATTCGCCCCAGATTGTGTGGATATTACCTTAATTGATACAAACAAAAGACACAGTTGGACCGGATAATTCGAACTCTGATAATTTGAAGCCACCACTAATTCGAAGAAATATTCATTCTCTAGGAGTGCGTTACGACTGATTTTTACCTTTTGCGTTTTGCTTTCCCCTTGGGATTTTGAATTAACGGGGTCTAACTGTAGCTTAGAATGACTACAAAGTACGCCCTATATCAGTCTAGTCTAGCAAATCTCTCGTTAGGGAAGGTGTTACGACAACGTTCATTAATGTTTCATAGTGATTTAGTTTGCCGCGCTTAAGGCTGAATTTAAAGTGTATTTATCACTTGTGGGGTTTTTTCTTATTTAGAATCTACTTATCACTCTGATATACATCGCAAAAAAATTGAATGGGATTTTTCTTGTTGCAATTAGTGTTCAAACAGGCGAAATTTTACTTCCGGTTTCAAAATTAACGTGCAAAAGGAAGAATGGGTCCAAGTTGGGTAATGTAACGTCATTTCCAGAATTCATACTATGAATCTTCAATTTTCTGACTTTTCGTATTAAAAACAACAGGTGTCATTGCAGAAGTCATACTTCGAGTCTTCAATCGCTGGAGGAAGATCTGACATTCTTTGTATCTGTTGTTTATAATACGAAAGTTATTAAAGTTGGACCCTGATAATTAGAACTCTGATAACTCGAAGCCCCCGCTAGTTCGAAGCAATATTTATTTTCCTAGGAGTACCCTACGACTGATTTCTACCTCGTTAATTCGAACCTCCATTGATCACAAGCATTTTCCTTTCCCCTTGGAGTGACTTCGAATTAACGGGGTCCAACTGTAGTTGTAAATGAGTATAAAGTACGCCCTATAATGCTATATCAAACAATCTAGTTTAGCAAATCTCTCGTTATGAGTTCCAACTAATGGGGTCCAACTGTACAAGTACTGTTTTAACAATAGTAAACAAAGGTTGGCAATAAAGCAAAGGCAGTTAAACAATTAAGCTGATAAATAAATAAACAAATAAGTAAATAAATAAATAAATAATCAAACAAACAAACAAACAAATAAATAGTAAAAGGTAACAAAAAAGAACAAAAAATAGATAAATAAATAAAATATAATGACAACACACAAGTAGAGTCGTTTTAGATGAAGACTCCAGGGACAGTACGATTTTATAGTATTAATCCAATGATATGTTTGAAGAATAACTTTCACCTGCAAATGGTAGAAATGATGTTTGTTCGCACAACAAATCACAGTTTTGAAGCTTACTTACCTACAGTAATAACATGACCTGAATCCAGGTGCCTGAGAGAAGCAAGTTGAACAACATGCGGTTGCTCTAAGTAACTTACAAGCTCACTACATCCAGAATCGTTGCATGCATTTGCAATAAGATCATGAAGGACAATCCTTTCACTCTTTTCTAGTTCAAACAACTCTCTCTTGTAGAAAAGTGCAAGACCTTCCTTCACATTCATAGTTTTCTCAGCAAATATCCCCTTATATCCAAAGGACTCAAGGCCTTCTTGAAGTATTGGGAAGTACCACGTGTCGACTTCCTGGAGGCACAAAACGTCCCCGTTGAGCCACTGTAGCTGCAAGGCAACGAATTAAACATAAATTAGTATGCGATAAGGCAAACAGAAGATGGAGAAAATGGAGCTCCAGCTAGTCGTTACTTTTTGGTGGGGTCGTTGTATTTCTGCAAGTCGTTACTTTCGGGGAATCGTTACTTTTGGGGAGATGATATTTTGGGAGATTGTGTCGTTACCTCCGGGGAGTTGTTACTTCGGAAAGTTGGTCGTTCACTGCGTTGCTGTTCTACGGTGTTTGCAATTTTGGTTACGGTGGATGATGCGTTTCTTTTCGGTAGTCGTTTCATTCGAAGGGGTCACTACTTTCGAGCAGCAGTCGTTACTTTCGCATTTCTTTTGCTTCTTCTCTATCTATTGTCAATAGATTATCTTTAGTATTTGAGGTAAAGCATGGTTCAGCGGTGGAGGGTCTTAGCAAATCCGCTATCAGCAGTTCGTAATGATTTGTCTTAGATTTTAATTTACACACTAAGTTAAGGGGGCGCAACAGGGTAGATTTTGGTGGTTATTAGAAAAGTTGCAGAAGATGTTTAGAAGGGGATAAAAGTTAATAGAACGCAACAAACATTCCCCTAAGCGAACAAGTGCCTCTCCTCGGACAGCATACGAGTTGGCGTTCGTCCATTAAATATCAACTCCAAAAATTAGTATTAAACAAGTACCTAAAAATCATAAAAACTCAAAGTTCCTTCAAAATTAACAATCCCCCCTCCACTTTTTTTCCAAATTATCTTCAAAAAATTTCGAACTATTTGCGGGCCTTAATCAACTATAGCACTGTGTTCCTATGATTTAGATTTGTGATATTCCTAATTTGAACGAAGATAATAGCTTTTATGACGTCATTGAGCCTGAAACTTCAACCCTACCCTGTTGCTCCCCCTTAACAGACCACAATATTGGGATTAACCTGCTCGTTTCGAGAAGTGCGTGGACTGTTCTAACTCCCCCAGAAAGAACGTCAAGAGACTAGACCAGTGGTTTTACGTCCCTGTCCATGGATGGTGTGGCAAAAGAAGGTCGCCCAAAGTTCAACCCTCGACCAGGCCGGGAATTGAACACGAGATCTCCTGTTTTTTAGTCAGAGGTTTTACCTACTGCGCTAACTTCAACAATAAGCATACCTCTTTAATCAGTAGCTTATGTCGATGAGAATCTTTGCCACCTGTCTTATACTTAAACTCGTTTGAACAGAACGGATAGAACTTGTCATTCTCAGGCTTGGGGATATGAGTGTCTGCTAGGATGTTGTATGACACAACGGAGAACTGGCTTCCTGTCTGATCCGACGCGGGTACACGTTGTGCGTGCTGGATACTTCTCCTGAACAGTGGCTCTGGTGGATCTGTACCCTTTACGAATAAAACAAAAGGACATAAGGCACCAGATTATTGCGTGTTTCCAGAAGATATTCATACTCTCCCCACAAAGGGTGGCTGGTGGTCCCAAGAGAGAAAGGGGCACTTAAAAGCTTTTCATATACAAATCTATTCTAAATGATAAATTGCTTTTGGGTGCATTTTGTTAAAAGGTTCACATTTTCTTAAAAGTTAAAAAAAAACTGGCAAGCATGTTGGTCCAGCATGTACAGCCAAGAGATTGATTATTGACGCCCCTCCCACCCAAAAAAGGTTTTCAATATGCCTTCACAAAGTGCTCCCTGTAGCTGGTTTTTTATAATTTACTCTGCCATGGAGAAATATTCAGGAACAAAAACTGCAATTGCAACATTTTCCCACCATTTTTGCAAAAAAGCACAAAATTTGCCTCCCGTGATGTTAATTACTGGCCGAGAGAGTACTTTTTTTTAATACAAACTTGTTTCTAAATATCAAGTAAGATGCTTTTTGAATGCATTTGTACAGTCATATAAAAATACTTAGCTGAAACAGCATATAAAAATGGTCTTGAATTGTGGGTAATTTAAAGAACTTTACTGACATCGTGATGACGTGACCATTACGTTTCCACCCATAAAAATCTTAAATATACACCCCTCTTAATTCATTTGCCCAAATACATTAGATTTTACAGTGTGTGTGTGTGTGGGGGGGGGGGGGGGGGGGGACGGGGGGGGTTATG
>JAOBRG010125549.1:5607-19247 GCA_027574985.1 Umimayanthus nakama | reverse complement strand
TACGCTAAGCATACGCTAGGAATACGCTGAATACGCAAAAGCTACGCTAGAGGTACGTTACTCATAGATGAAAGTACGCTGGTCATACGCTGACCTTGCGCAAGTGATCGGCGATATGCTACTTACAACGCTACCCATATGTTCAAAACTGTAAGTATACGAACAATTCTGCACTTTGCGAATGGCACATTGAGCGTATGAAAGACATACCATACCAACTTTTGTTGATCAAACCATTTATTTAGCGTATTCGCCCACGCGGATAAAACAGTTTTTTTCAAAACTAGTCTCCGTATGAAAATCCGTTTATGATTTTCATACACAACTAAATAAGCGTTCTGATAAACACAAGATTGGTGCATGTAGGCCTTGATTGGATAGGTACTCGCAACTTTAAAATTTAATGATCACGATTCAACTTAGTCTTCCCTCGCAGCCGTTTTTACAGCATTGGTGACGAGCCGAAAAAACGGCTGCGAGGGTGACTAGATTCAACTAGAATCTCGGGTTGTTCGGAAATTCTCATCATTGAAGTGTTGCACAAAGTAAAACTGATTGTGGTGTTATTAGAAATAGTGCCGCAGTGCAGTGGATTGAGTAATTTAACGATCACAAGAGCTACTGTTACTGCCAGCTGGGAGTTCGGTACCTGGCAGTGTAAACTATTAAGCTTGATTGGTCCAAGGTCAAAAAGAAAGATCAGGCGAAGAGCAGACCCTGGGTTTGGCCTGGGGACACTAACACTATCCCATAGAAACTTACGGAAATTTTGAATTGTATTTCATATTAGTATTAACCAAACAAGCGGTAAGCACTTTTCGCGCGCTCTGATTGGTTCATCAGACACGGTATGTCCTAGGACATTCACCTCCAGACGAAATTTTCAAAATGACGGCTCATTTTGCCACCGTCACGGAAAAGGAAATTCTTGAAATGAACAAAGAAGCTTCTCCTGCAAACGCAAAATCCATCTGTTTGGTTAATACTAAAACAACTATCCCCCTGGCCTCAGTGTCGGTGCCTAGTGAGAAATATTCACCTCGCCGCTTCGCAGCTCGTTAGAATACAGCATGCAACAGTCATGTTGGAGAAATCTTGGAGTTTTTATTATTCGTCGATGAAGCACTTCAATCTGACCTTAAGACTTTGCCTACTGAGCCCAAAGACTGGATGTATATAAGGCCAATGAAAATTGATTTCATGTTTAGCGTCAGCGCCCGCACGGGATTTAGACACCGCATGAAAAATTTTCTTTATTCATTATTTTTCGAAAAACAAAGATATTAACAATTTGATCACAAAGTTTTGACTCAAAAAAATTTTTTCCTGCCTTTTCTCGACCAAATAGTCGTTGTTGGCACATCGGAACGAGACTTGCAAGTTTCAACCACGTTATTATTTGCATTTGCTGCATGTTGAGACTGTATCAGCCATGTGATTTTTTTATTTACGATAGAGTGTTTTTTTTACACAACAAATCATATAAATCTTAACTTTCTTCAATATCAATGATATTATAAACTGAATAAACAGATTTATGCCTTCGAAACAATACTTGTCCAGTATAGAAAATTAATGAATAATGAAAAATGAAAAATTCCCTCATCAATTTTCTGAAAGTGGCTGACGCTAAACATGAAATCAATTTTCATTGGCCTAATTTGATCGAAAGGAAAATCACGATTACGAAAACAAAGAGTTTTCACGGAGGTGATGTATGAATACAATCTGACCTCTTTTATACAAACCCGAAAATCTAATTTTTTGAACCATATTTCGACCAAACGTTTATATACTAATATAGTGAGTGTGCGAAGGACTTTGAGGAAGTCTATGTAAGAGATAACTTATCTTTAAAAGCTGGAATTTGTGTACGTTCTGTCTCAAAGTAGATAAAAAGTGCTTATCTGGTTTGAAAACTCGAAAATTAAGATCTAGATACTAGATATCGATTAATTTAATGGGTTGGTTTGATGCTGTGCTCTAAAACTTCACATGTTGAACGGATTTTTTCAGAAACTCAGTTCTTTTGCGAAGGCGAGGCTGCTCAGCTCGCCAGTCTCGAGGACTAAGCTCTATAGGAAAGGAACGCCTGGCAGAAACTGGCAGTCGAAACCACTTTCAAGTCATCATGGTCCGCTTCGCAGACTATGATTGTTTTGGGTTTGATTTGGACCACACGATTATTCAGTACAAACTTTCCAACTTGTTTACGGTAAGTAAAAGAATTTTTTTGCCGTGAATATATGTTATATGGTATTATCATCCTTAGACAGTTACAAACCCCTGGCCATCTAGTGATGTGCGCAGACTGTGATCACCGCCGGCCTGCACACCAAGTTACTAGACAGTTTAAACGAAGAAGCTATTCTTACATCATTAACTAAATACTAAAATATATTGTTGCATTTAACCTTACACGCTCACTTTTCTGGGGAAATTTCATCAGAATCAGGGCTGATATCAAAACACCAGCATTTGCACACGAAACTATTATTATTAACAGTAATATTAATATATCAGTTAACACTAATTGACAAGATTTAACATTGTTACTCAATATATATTTGGTTTCAATATGCACTAGCTACCTCTACAGTTTATGTGATTCACATAACCTTGATATATTTGGTCCTCCAAAACTTATATTTTTATGTTCTAGCAGCAGATAATGGCATCAATAGACCGTTTCACGGTTTCCGTCGTCATCTTGGTTGGGGGTCAGTTGCGGCTAAAATTACAACAGATGTATGGGAATTTGTTCAACTTTCAACCTTGCAACTCCATTATTATACAACAGAAATTGACAAAAATTGTGTCTTTACAAAAGGAATAGATCAGAGCTAAAATGATCGTAGTCAAAATTTTATAACTCCATACAAAGTCACTTAGATATGGATTCAAGAGTTTGTCATGAGTTTATGGAGTTTTAAAATTTGATTTTGATCGCTTTAGCTCTGATCTATTCTTTTTCTTTTGAGGGTACAGTTTCCTTATCAGTAACTATTAAAAGACACATTTTTTGTCAAACTCCATTGTATAATAGCAGAGTTACAAGGTTTCAAAGTTGAACAATTTTCCATAGTGATACATTTGCTGTAACTTAAGCAGCGACTGAATCCCCAACCAAGATGGCATCGCAGAAAACGCGAAAGGGTCTATTCTGTTTTACAATTTTTTTCCCTACAATTTATATTACTTTGTGACTATAAGTAATCATAGTCATAAAGTAAAAAAAATTGTTATCAGTCCCCAGGGGCCCCACTCATTGTTTTACTGAAAGGAGGAAGGGGGCAGGAGGTAGGAGGGGTTTTCGGGATCTGAGTTTTTTTTC
Organism: Umimayanthus nakama; assembly: GCA_027574985.1. Lineage (NCBI taxonomy): Eukaryota > Metazoa > Cnidaria > Anthozoa > Zoantharia > Parazoanthidae > Umimayanthus > Umimayanthus nakama. The sequence continues at coordinate 15,913 of JAOBRG010125549.1, read as the reverse complement.
CACAAGGGATTTTATAGGTTCACAAAAACACAGGGCTGGTTTGGGGTATACATTGTAATTTTCATCAGCTGGAGCCAACAATAATGAAGCATAGCTTACTGCTGGACAGATGTTGGGGTTTTTTGGTACACTGTGTACAAAAAAGTAAGGAATTTTTTGGGTAGACAAACTCTTAAGTTTGTTTTTTGGGGGGTTTAAAGTAGGAACTTCTGACAGATCCAACCACCATTAAAATAATTTATCTGAGCAGGGCACCTGGGTGTTAGTCACTAGCTAAATTGTGACAAAAACAAAGAAATGTTAAGCAGGTTTCATCAAAAAGAATTGGCCAAATTTGTATAGTAAGTATACGCACAAATTATGTGATTTGGACATCCTTGTTCTAAAGGCTAAAGTTGATTTGCAAGTCTTTCTTCTAACAAAACATTACTATCTAATATGTGTGTACAATAGTTACAAAATGCTGTTAAAAGAATTGCCAAAAGCCAACTAATGGTAATGCTCAGTTTAAAAGGCTGAAAAGTGTCCTTCTTATTTGTTTTTCAGGACTGTATTTGAATACTGCCCTGGTAGGAACTAGATAAACATAGAAACAACTATTTAGAGATAATGAAACTAGGATCGGATCAGTGACACAGGAAATTTGAAAACATTGGTTTGCACTGAAACTGCTTGTCAAAGCTTAATGTTACTTTAACATTGACTCTTAGATTTGATATTAATTTTTACTTTCAAAATGTTTACTTGTTCTAACTTCTATTTTTGTAATTGTCTTGTAGCTGGTGCACAGAATTACTGCTGAATACCTTGTGGAGAAAAAAGGATATGATCCAATTCTTTTAAAAGATGACTATGAGCTAATGAAAGACTTTTGGTAAATATCAATGAGTGTTTTGTTGGATGTCAGCAATTGTTTTTATAGACTAATTGAAAAAAGAAATGAGAGGAAGAACAAGGGGGGTGAGGGGGTGAGTGGGGTAGATGCTCTTGAGACTTCTTGCTGGATAAAAGTTTTGTCTATTTAATAGATTAGATACACAATTTGTTTAGAAGTAAACATTTTATTTGGATAAAGGGTTAACCTTATTGGCAAGTAAATTTGATTTTGTTTTGTACTTTTTTGGTTTAGTTTGAGGGGCTTGGTGTATGATGCAGACAAGGGGAACATTTTGAAGCTTGCAGGTGGTGGTTACATCCTGAGGTTTGTTTGTTACATGTAAAGTCACCTGCTGTGTTTAATGACATTGATTTAACTTCATCTGACTGTGCATTTTCTTTTAGATGTATTTTTCTTAAGTGTTGTTTGTTTTGCCAACAGAGCGTCCCATGGCACAAGACACTTGTCAGGGAAGGAAATTGAAGAATGTTATGGAAAGAAACGGATCTGGCCTTTGTTTGAGTCAATAAAATCTAATGTTCTGGGAATTTCTGGTAAGTAAATCATTGTACCATCATATCAGCTTACTATATAAATCATTGATTACCCAGTTTTATTAGTATCAAACTGTCTGGCTGAAAGCAACCCCCCTCCCCCTGCGTGGAAAAAATTACAGCATCTACAAAAAGTATTTGCTAGACTTAGTGTTTTTTTTTTAATTAAAGACTTGTCATTTAAGCAGTTTGCATTGTTCTTTTCATTTTAGTTTTCTCAGCAAGTACCAATGACTTCCTAGCACTGCTTCCCCAACTGCCAGTAGTCACTTTTGCAATTCAACCAATCTAGAGTTTTTGTTCATTTGAATTTAGTTTGTAGGCTTGGGTTGCTGTAGTAAATGCCTAAAAACCTTTTTTTCATAGATCACTACCGTCTGTGCGAAACCTTTTTTGATGTTCCTCTATTACCCCTATTGGCTCGGGCTGTGGATGTTGCAGAAAAAGAGGTTTGATACTATTTGGAAAGTTTTTCCTTGAGTGTACTTCCCTCAGTATAATTTTTATTTTGAATAAAGCTTGTTTAGTTGTTGATCTTAAAATTAGTTTATTCACAACCCTACTATGCTAAGAGGGGTAAAAGGGTTACCAGACAATGAATCATGACTAAATTTTGAACACAGTAGTGGATCATTGCTACAGCTAAATATGGTTTAATCGCAGAGCCACTTTGTAGTTTCTTGGTCTCACAGTGAATGGTAGCCTTCAATATTGAAGCAAAACTGCGTCACAAAGTGGGACTGTGAGTCCAATAATGGATCACGATAAAATACTTTACCACCCTGTAGTACCCTACATGTTTTACATGCCAGTTTCCCTGTACCATGGCTCAGTTGTTGCACTCATCCCTCTTTGTTAAATTATTGTATCCAAACTTACACAAACATAGACACCCATGAATTTTTGCAAAAAAAACTAAATGGTTTGGATACTAACATCTGAATCATATTTCACATAACAGCTTCAGATCATATAGCGCACACCTGGTAATCTTGAAATTTAGATTTGAAATCTATAAAAATATGGACAAGAGATCGATGGTGGAGAAATTTAAAAGCACCTGCAATTGTTACAAACATCATTGAAGAACTAAGAAAAATTGATTCCTAGAATTTAAACTCATCAATTCATTTTGGTTCTATCCCGTTTTTTAGAAAAAATCTCCTGAATTATACTCCAAGATATTGAAGGACATTATCAGTGGCGTCATTGAGAACTTTGCACCACACAACTTTGCAGGTTTGTTAACTCTTTTACTTGATGTAATAGTCTGTTCACAAACCTTATTTGTACTATCAAAGTTTAAGTGAGTTATGAGATTGCCATCATCCATTGTTCCTTTCTCCTCATGTGAAAATTGTGGCTTGGCAGCAGAGTGACTGCAGGGAGAGGCATGTGCTAGAGGAAGGAAAACAGCTACAGTAAACCACTGGTCCTCCAGGTTGGGGGTTGGGCAATGGGCTTATTATCCAATCCCAAAACACAGCTGGATTACAGAAACACAACTCATAACTTAAAGATACTATTCTTTTTTTCCCAAGCTGGTACAGGGAATTATTTCCCTGCTCTAAAAGAAGAAACTAAGAAATATGTGAAGCCATGTGCACAAGAACTGGTAGACTGGCTGTTGTCCCTTCGGAGTGCAGGAAAACAAGTCTTTCTATTGACCAACTCTTACATTGACTATACCACATTACTGCTGGACTTTGCTGTAGGGTAGGTACTCTGATGCTGATTTCTGAATAAAGTGAGATTCACTTGTCAAATGGAGTGTAAAATTGGTTCATTGTCAAATGAACGGAAGACATTACTTCTTCTGCCCTTGTGTAGCCAGAGACGGTGAAAGAAAAGTAAAATTGTAAGAACATAATGTGAACATGTGTGTTATAACCATACTGTGATACCATGCATCACTAATATCAACAATATCATCATCACAGTCATCATCATCATTTTCAGTCATAATTTTCACAATTGTGATCATCATTAACATCATCATCACCATCATTACCACCATCAACACAGTCATCATCACCATCATCACAATCATCATCACCATCATCACAATCATCATCATCACCATCATTATCACCATCAACACAATCATCATCACAGTCAGCATTATCACCATCATCGTCATCACCATCGTCACAATAATCGTCATCATCACAAACATCACATTCATCATCACAATCATCGCAGTCATCATCACCATCATCATCACAGTCATCGCAGTCATCATCTCCATCATCACAATCATCATCATCATCATTTCAATCACAACCACCATCACCACAATCATCACAATCATCATCATCACCATCACAGTCAATATCATCACAATCTTCATCACAATCATCACAACCATCACAATCATCATCAAAGTCATCACAATCACAATCATCACCATCATCACAATCACCACCATCACAATCATCATCATCACCATCATCACAATCATCATCATGATCATCACTGCTGCCATCATCGTCACTATTTTAGTATTATTTTGTTAAACCGATTGGTTTGTTACTTTTTTTCAAATCAAATTGGTTTGCATCAGAAGTAGCTTGATTGGTTGCATCCTTACACCTAGCTTTGGTTAACAAAGGCACTTGATACAGTTTAATTGAATAGTACAAAGTTTAGAAATATATTGAAGTTTACTTAACTTGTTGTCATAGCCTCGTAAAAGAACACCGTTTTAATCCTTTGTTTTACTTTAGGAAAGATTGGAAAAAATTGTTCAACGTTGTTGTTTGCATGGGAAAAAAGCCCGGTGAGTAATTTGAACCGAACTTTATTGGAATCCCATTACGGTTTTTCTTTTGAGCAGTTTATCAATCTTTTTTTTAAATAGTAATTTATTTATTAAGAGTAACAATACTCATAATAGTAATAACAAAAACAGTGGTTGACCAATAGTTCAAAATTAGAACATCTGCCTTTTTACACTTTAAAAGAAAGTGGAACTATCAAACAATAGTTTTAGCATGTTTGGAAAAGTAGCATTTTTCTATATTATTAATGTTAAAAAACTAAAGTTGCTGCCTGTGGATCGGGCTTCCTGTTTTTGAGGGACGCTAACGGTTATGGCACGCAAGAGATTAGATATTTATGGTTGCAACACGTGCCGGAATCGCGATTTGCAGCTATCAAGACGCGTACCACTCCTGCTCGCACAGAACGCCTTTTTCTTAGAGCGTCTAAGAACAATCTTTCTAAGTTGACGTCACTGGTTGAGTAATAAAACTCATTTTGCTCTAGTTGAACGTATTTTTTCGAACAAACAGTACCGATAAGAAGTAAAACAGCATACATTTTTTTTGAACTGTCACATCAAATACCTCAATCCTGCAAACAAAGGTTCTTTAGTGTACTCCCCTTTTAACTGGAAATTCAGTTCAAATCTCCCAAAGTTGTAATTAGTAGCAAAATTGTTGGTTTGCTAAGAATATTCATTTTGGGAAACTAAGTAAAGTAAGTATATTGTATTGTAACGTCTTGTAGTGCTCTGTAAGTTGGCATTGACTTAAACTGCACTTGTCTCCATTCTCAGCGTTTTTCAACAGTGCACAAGCGGGACAAACTCCGTTCTATACAATCGGTAGGTGATCTCCAACTTACTGGAAGGCCAGAATTAAGGCGAACTAATCGGGTGTTATTTGTTTATATTTGAAGCCTGCGTAGCTGGCGGTCTTGTGAGAAGCTTAAGACGGAAAATTCGATTTCTGGCGTCAAATAAGACCGCCGCGCCATCTACGCAGGCTATACATTTGTTAAACCTAAGATATAACATGAATCTTTCTCAGGCGAACCCATGAAAAGCAGGAAAGAGAGTTTAGAAGTAACTGTCAGGCCAAAGGGTTTGTCGGTGTAGAGATGTGAACTAACATGGCTAGCATAACAGTGTGTCAGAAGTTGGCTCCGATATCGCGACCTTGTAAAGGTCTGTTGTGGTTTGTAATAATAATAATAATAATAATAATAATAATAATAATAATAATAATAATAATAATAATAATAATAATAGTATATGGTAGTTATACTTGTAACAGTAATAATGATATAAAGTATCATGGTCTTACTCACAGGGCAACTGAGCGATTCAGTCATGAAGTTTATCAATTATCAACTAAAATTGTTTGAAAATATTCCTCTTCCACCTCATTTTTGTGCAGTGTTTAATAGGTTGACGATTTACACACCTTTAAAAAGATTTTTATTGGTTTTGATTCACAGAAGGCGACAAAGAAACCAACGCCACCCATAAACTGGAAGAAAACAAAACTTACTCACAAGGCAACTACAGCGATTTCATGAAGTTTCTATCTCAAGTCACGGCAAAACAGAACCCTAGGGTAAGCAACGGCCGGACAATTTCCACGGTTTCACTTGTAGACCGTTTTTAGTTCACAAAGCAGAAGATAAAAAGTTGTAGTTTATCATGCACTCAAAGCTATCGTCGAGTATCGATAATTCCTGGAGTTGTTCGAGCAATACACTGGCTTTAATGGTTGTCGTAAGTATTAACGTTAGTTTTAGCCAGTGTCACACTTGTGAGATAAGAGTAAGCATTAGCAGAGTGTAAAATATTACCAGGCTTACCATTTGTCATGTTTGGTTGGCCCCACCAATCATTTTTTAAATAATAAACGGAACGCTCGAGTTCTCAGAACTGGCTCCCTGCTCATGGATGAGAGTCGCTCAGTTCTTCCGCTGCAGTGGTCGGCCAAAGCGCGCGCGAGATCGGAATTTGGAGTTACAGCCGGTTTCCACTTCGGCGAATTCGGCCGCGCGACCAAGCGATGCGCGGTCAGAGTGGAACTAGTCAACTTTTTCGCGACCAGAATGAGCGAAAGTCAATCAGATTGCTTCTTTTTCAATGCTTGAGCATGCGATCAAACCGGTTCGCGCCACCTCGCGCGATCGACCAAACTCAATGAAGTGGAAACCGGCCTTTATGGCGGGACAAATGTACGTGCGCGCCTGAACGAACGGAAGGGAAACACCAAGGGTGTGATGATCTAGAAAAGTAAATTAGTTTAACTCATTCAGCACCAGACATGCCATGCCATGTGACGTATCGTTGAGTTCCCTAAACTGTTTCTATAGTTGTGAACGGTTGGTTGAATTTTGTTTTCATCTTCGATGAATTGCTGTGTATGATCATTTTCTATACTTTCATTACCAAACAACTTATTTTCAGGTATTTTGTGTGCGTAATGAGAACTTGCACGTTCCGGTTAACTGGCTGGGGCTGAAAGGGTTGAAATACATCGGATTTTGGCCGTAGACGTGATCCATCTAAGCTTTTTTCTGGTGAATTAGGCTATTTTCTAAATAACTACAATTATGTGGTAATTTGTTACAGATAAATATCATATACCGATAAATCGAATTCTGAACTCTGAAACTTAAGGGAAAAGCTGCGAAGAAGTTAATAGTTCCTTTGAGTAGAGTAGTTTAAAATCTTAATAACGAGAATGAGAGGATAAGAAGGAGTTGCAGGGGGAGGGAAATGGGTTGTTGTAACACGTCAAAAGCTTTCGGAATTTTCGTTTCCACTATTTCCGAGGGTTTCCGAAGCTTTTCAAAGAAAAAAGAGAGAAAATTACACAGGCGTTTGAAGATATATTTAACCACTCGAAATTGTTATTCATAGCTCCGCTTGGCAGGTGTAATATCGGCTTAATTTTACAGGTGTTGTATTTCGGTGACAGTCTGCGGGCCGATATCTTCCCGACGCACGAGTTCACCAGTTGGGATCCGGTCTCTGTGCTGGAGGAGATGGAATGCGAGGGAATGGTAGCGATTGACTGGGTCAAACACGAAGTATGACAAATGTTTTGTGTTAATAACTACTTCAGTTATATTAACCGAGAGTGATGCTGTATTGACCGAGCGATAGTGTATCAAGGCTGTATAAAATGTCGGTTCCTTCTAAAATGAGCAACGAAAAATTCCGAAAGTAACGATCCCGAAAGTAATGCAATTTTTCAGAGTATGCTAAAGGGAATCCGAAATAGCGACCCCCTCCTCCCCCCCTTCAATAAAGGAACGACCCTCCAAAAGTAACGCCCCCTTTTTCGGGATAATTTCTTATCATCAGTAAGTGTTAAATAGTGAGCTCTGAAGAAGGAGTTTAGAAAACTGCATGACGGATGGCGGGAGATTGTAGAGACATTGCGGTGTCAGTAATAAATGAAAGGCGAAGAAGCTTTGCCAAAATTAACAAATACGAACGTAATAAACAAATTTTGGTATCCGAAACTAACGACCTCCCAAAAGTTAACGTCAAGTCATGTGCTGCTAAACTGGAAAGTAGGAACGGCCGTTACTTTCGGAACTCTACAGCATGTGACTCAATCATCTGCAATGGAAGTCAAAACCCTTTGGACAAAGTATAAAACCTAAGCTGATTTCTTATTTTTTTTCCATTTTACACGCTCCCCCCCCATCCCCCAATACAATGTTGTTTTGATCTTCGCATTGACCAACATTGAATGGGGAGGGAGGGGGAACGGAGAGCATTGGATTTTGCGCTTTCAGGGTTAATTATACAAAATTACTTATTAAATCCCAAGAGGTTTTGACTTCCATCGTGGTTTCTGTTTCGCCCTGTAGATATAGCGTGTATTGTATTTCTTCCTTGTATTTATTGTTTAACCGTCCTTTTTTTACTTTCTATCTCAATCTTTTCAATTTAGTCTTATTTGCTTCATTACATTTTTAGGATATCGAAGACGGTCCGAAGAAGAAGAAAGCAAAACATTTAGTAAGCCTCCTTTACTAACAGTAGTCTGCCGCAACAGTGGCATAGTTTTTTAAAGCCGCTCGATCAAATACGGACAAACTTGACCAAAATTTATAAATATCTCAAAAATACGAAACGCCAATTCTTTTAGAAAGTATATTTCAGGAATGTATGTTTTGGCGCAGTTTTTTTTGTTCTTTTTACCATTTTTGATTTAAGAAGCCTTTTGAGTTTGATTATAAAGGCCTTTTTACCAATTTATGGTAGACTTGTGGCCGTTGAGGTACCCATAGATACTTATGTAGAGTATTTTACGTCAACGAAACCTCGTCATATATAGTCATTTCTTTCCGAGTGGATGCCAAATAAGGGTATAACAATATCTAACAATACAAAGATAATGACAGACAAATCTGATTTTATTGTCTTGTGAAATCGCAAAATTCTTGGAGAACTGGATACCAACTCGAAACAATCGCAGTTTGTAATATTTTGTAAACACAACAACTTTTCGTTTGGTTTGTAACAAAATGTGAATAAATCGATTTCTCTCTTGATATCATTTTTAAATAACCAGTTGAGGCAAATCAGGCAAAATACAAGTTCTACATGTATAATCGAACGTTGCATCAAAAAATTTGTTTTTGCAAAGGAATTTGACGTCGAGGAGGGCAAAGAAGAAGTGCTCATGTCGAGCCAATGGGGCTCCTTGTTCACAGAGCTTGAAGTTGAGATACCCGATGGAGGAAACACAGATGGCCCCCCAGGAGATGTCAGGGGCACCTCCGACGGCTGTTCGGGGACTGACGGTAAAGCTGGCCACAAGACCGTTGTCGACCTGTTGAGAGTTGAGGCGGACAAAGAAGATATTATTCTAAGCGAGCTGAACACTTTATGGGGCGAGTTGATACGTAAGTGCAGCTCCATCGCCATTCCAAGAGTTGATTTCATCACAGGTACGGAGTTTAACCAAGGCATTTAGTGAAATAAAGAGATCTTATAATTCAGAAACCTATTCTACAGATGACGTTGGTGCAAATGATTTATCAATTTAAACAAATCAGTTTAGTCATACAATAAAAACCTGCGAGTAAGAACCTGTATTTTGGCAAGTTAGGCTAAACTGGTACTTACATAAATGGTATGTAACAAAAATCTAGGGTCATTAGGTTCTTAATTTCCAGGAAGTTTTACAATAGCACTGATGGTTACAGTGTATACTTAAAAAATTTTAGAACCTGATTTCAAACTTTAGGCTAAATAGGTTCTTACATAGAGGTGGTGTAACTGGTAAGTTTTAGCCTAACAGGTTCTTAAAATTTAAGTTCTTACTCGTGGGTTTTTACTGTATCGAAGATATGATGCGATCGCCCTTTAACATCACTCCCGGCTAAAAATTGTGCCGGTGCCGGTTGTTATCGCGTCTCTGTGTACTTTTCCCCACCCCCAACCGAGGTTCATATTTCCGTCCCTTGATATTCGTAGGTGCCGACTTTTATGATCTTTTTTATCTGGTTGTGTTGTAGTCTCCCCTTTGGATTAAACGTTTCCAACCCCCTGATAGGTGCCTATAGTTTTTGTCTCTGTTGCGTCATAGTCCCCCTACCCCTGGATAAAATGTACAGGCGCATTGCTCATCTGTGTTCGTTACTTTGCAGCCCTCCCCACAGACCACGAGTTCCAGACCTTCAACACACATCACCATGGGTTCTATCCAGGGATTCCAAAATCACTTCATATCCCTTGATCTTTTGTAGATTTAATTACGTCGTAGGTCGCTTTTCATTTGTCCGCAGGGTTCGTACGTCTTCAGAAATTCAAAAATCCAGGGTTTTCCAGGGCCATTGAAGCCCGGAATGAAAACAACGTTCACAACAATTTGTTTAAAACAACGTTCAAAAGATAATGTAATCATTTTAAAAGAACAATTTGCGCCAAAGTGTACATTATTTCGATACTGTACAGTGGTTTCTAACATAAAATGTTTTGAAATGATAAGAAAAACTACAATGTCGATTGTTACTTGTACTAAAATCAACAAAGTGCACCATTTTGTGAGTTTATTTTTTCAATAAAATTCTGTGAGGTTTTCCAGGGTTTAAATAAAAATTTCCAGGG
>JAOBRG010125548.1:0-34684 GCA_027574985.1 Umimayanthus nakama | reverse complement strand
CCTTTTTTTCATTTTTATATTCGTTTTTCTTATGTAGTGATGTACATGTGGTAAATAAAAACCGTTGAACCGTTGAAAATGTCCTCATGGGTTGGGGCGTTTTATCTGGTTTGACCCGCGTACAAGAACCCGAATTTTTTTCAGCTAGCCTAAACAGATTCTTATGTAAAAGGCATTTAGAGTGAACTTAGGCTACTATGGAAAACTCTTTTTTAAAAACATATATTATAAATATAACCTCAAACAGAAATACACCTATCAGTGTTACCCAGTGTGGCAGGCATGCATGGCTGGCAGGGATGGTCAAAGTTTACCAATAAGCAGATGATAATCTTTATTCAGCAGACTCATACGTAAAAGTTCTAATAAGCCCCCTCTCAGATACGATTTTAACTTTTATTAGCTAGTAGTATTTTTGACTTACGTTCGGTTTTTAACGAGCTCACAGCTCACGTCCGGCACGTATCGAAATAAAGTTATTATTATTATTATTATTGTTATTATTATTATTATTATTTTCCATTCGGCCAAAACTTGACTACGCATGCTCTCAGTGAAAAGCGGTTTCATAGGACACAATCATAATCACGGTATATTTCACAGAATGAATTATAAAGCAGTGCTTTAAAGATAAGGCGCTAGTTTTGTGGCACTGTGGGAGTATGGCTGGGGACTGAAAAAACAGTCTTCGGTAACACATAGGGACAGAGGAACACGTTGTGTTACCGGTTGAGGGTGAAACAGATAAACACCAAAATTGAACTATACAGACTCCATTGTCACTAGGTTTAGCAAACACCTAGAAGACGTTAATATAACTTGGTCTATCTAGTTAAGCGTTTGTGTAAACGTTAATGCATTTGAAGCATGACGTCAAACCATTTTAAGGGAATTTATAAAACTATATAAAATTTTAAAGTTCTTGACCGTCAAAACATAGCAAAATGTGTACTTGGTAAAGCCAGGTCAACAATTGTGAAATAAGGATAGAAACAAGCCCAGTTCAAAAGACAAAGGAATACCAACTCTGCGATGAGGGAGTCGCCCTCTGGATAGCTAGATACCTTTAAAGATAGATACCTCTACTATGAGAACGAAAGATTTCATTGGATAAACACACAATACAAATAACCAAAACCTTAACTCTTAAACTGACCATCCTTAAAGAACATACAATAGCGTATTGTTAAAAAGTGTCAGTTTTTTTTACTGTTATTGTTCAATGACCAATAGATTACTTCGTTCTCAGAGTTGAGCCTTACTGCGATGAGGTGGAGCAAGCACACACCTGCCTTCGTTACTTTGTCTTTCCCTTTGTTATTTAAATTTTTTGTGTTTCCGCTTCTCCTGATTTCACAAGTGTGAGCCAGGCTTGAGAGAAAAGTGTTCCTCTATTGCGAGACTGTTCTTGAATAATACAGGTTTTGAACGAGAGGGGGAAGTGAGAAATGGCAAGCCCCCCCTGACCGTGTGTCGGCTAAATAAATCCATTCTCCTGCACGTAATTCATGACATCACTGAAACGCTTTTTTAGCTTTGATCAGTCGGTAATGTAATCTTTATTATTTTTTGTTACAATACAATTTCATATCTCATGCAATTTCAAATCACTTGTATAGAGATTTATTCATTAGTTGCCTTACAGGTTCGTCAATTTTATGCTGATTTTTTCGCACCGTTGCTATAGATGCTACAACAGTAATGGTGGAAACGCTGCATGTCAACGAAAAGCCAAAACGAATTTGTACGCAACCTTACCCCGAATTGCTAAAGTTCACTCTACTTACACGCTGTCTCGTCGACGCTTGTGTGTTTAAACCATAATAATTACAGTACAAAAAACCTCACAGACGAGTCAGGCAAAAATTGCGTACTCCCTTGGCATAAAATGTTTGAACACTGATATGAAATATCGCTTCATTTAACTATAAATCCACAATTGCTAAGTTTTACTTATTTCACTTTCAAGACAGTATGTAAAGCAAGGCCTTTAAAAGGAGCTCAAGCTCAAATTAGTGTAAAAAGATATTCTCTGGAAAACTAAGTATCTCTAGGAGCTAAAGGGAAAAAATAGGTAAATTAAGTTGAATGTTCAGGGAAAATCCGACCGATTCCCTTTTGTTGTTCAAATGGTTCATAGAACAGCCGATCGGAGTCCTTGGATTCAAACAATGCTTAATAGATTGTTAGTTCACGGTCATAAGTTATTTAGTTCAGTTTGCGTTCAGACACAACGGAGACGTTTCCTGTGCAGGCATCAAGGGAACACGGGGGATGAAGGCGTAGCACCTGTTAAGTGAAAAGAAAGTGAGTTAGTAGCTTTTAACAAAAAGATTGCAAACATCCCACGCAACACGACACGACACCGCCAACACTTACGACACGACGAAGACAGTACAGAGAGGATATTACACGGTTTCCAAAAAATATGGATTTTATCTTCGAGTGGCTAAAATATCTCACGAGTTAAGCGCAGCGAAACGAGTGAGATGTTTTGGCTACGAGAAGATCAAATCCATACTTTTTGGAAACCGTGTAATGTGGGCGCCGAACAAGCTTCTGTGATTTTTGAAAATGTTTGGAAATCTTCGGAAGTGTTCGGAAATATTCGGAAAACTTCGGAAACGGTTCAAAAGCAATTTTCAGATATTTTTATGATTTTTAAAATTTTCGGAAAATCTTCGGAAATCTTCGGAAGTGTTCGGAAGTATTCGGAAGTTTTCGGAAAACTTCAGAAAAGGTTCAAAGGTAACCTTCAAATGTTTTTATGATTTTTAAAATTTTCGGAAAATCTTCGGAAATCTTCGAAAGTGTTTGGAAATCAGCGATATTTTCACTAGTAAAGATATGGAAAATATCCTACTCGGGACCCGGTGTACTGTCATATGAATTTTATGAGCGGTTTATTTTCCAGTAAAACGCTGTTGCCCACATAATAAAATACATTACAATACAAAACAATCAATCGCACTACAACACAATACGAAACAAACAATAAAATGTGTGTGCGAGGTCGACGCAATTGGCAGGATCTCTGACTGTCAATCAGAAGGTCCCGGGTTCAATCCCCGGCCTGGTCGAGGGCTGAACTTTGGGTACCTTCTTTCGCCACACCGTCCGTGGACAGGGACGTTAAGCCGTTGGTCTAGTCTCTCGAAGTTCTATTGGGGAAATTGAAAGAACCCATCCGCTTGTCGATAAGAGTAGGCTAATGCCGGTGTTGTGGACTGTCACTTCCTCCACTACAAAGGGCCTGCTAAAGTTGGGAAAGCCTTTAGCAGTTTCCCTTTCCCGTCACGGAAAAAGTTAAATAAATAAATATATGAACACAATACAACACATCACAATAAAATACAATACGCGTTACGATACACCGTACCATGTGTACAAAACAAGACGTAGTGAAATGCATTGCAATGTAGCACACTATATTTTTGTTCGAATATAGGCCGTGGGCACTTATTTAATTCTGGGACCTCAAGGCTGGTGCCTTGCAGCTTAAAGAACTACCAGCAAATGCCCATATAGATACTACCGTTCAAACTTCGACAAAGACTTGAGCAATCTCGTAGACTCTCAGCAAATTAATTACCAATTTCGCAAAAAAGAGTAAACAAACTTTTTACTTATCACTGGGCTACAAACGAGCTTTGAAAGGAGGGTGAGGCGTTTGTTCAAGGGGACATTTATTCGAAGTGGACGCTTATTATTCGCGTTTATATGGTAGCTAAACTTAATAATAAATAATAATAATAAGACAATTCAGAGAATCCTCTGCGCTCGATACTCTTACAAATTTTTCAATTTAAACATAAAATATTTGGGAAAATTATACACTAAACAACAAATACAATAAAACTAAATTGAAACTATGATAAAAAACTAACTATTGTAAATTGAAAGTTTTCTTAAAAAGAAAAAAAACTTAATAAATAACTTTATTAACGTCTCAAAGTATTTAGCCATGGGACTAATAGGGAAAACGGTACAGATCTCGGCGTTAAGGCTGATGCTACAGGGTAAGGAAAACCGGAGAATTCGGAGAAAAACCCTTGAAGTCAGATTGAGATCAGCCAAATCTCAGCCCACACGTGAATCCCAGGGTTTGAACCCGGGTCCGTAGAGGTGCGAGGCGCGAGTGCTAACCACTCGACCAACCTGACTTCCCTTCACTTGTGACGTAACATGTCTTGCTGTTCGCCTGATGGAAAGTAACATTTCAGGTTGTTCACAGACTAAACACGAAAAGACGTGATATCACTAATCAGCTCTCCGCCGCTGCTGCAGGCTGTACAAGCCACACCCTGCACCAGCTGGCGAGACGTCTGTGGCGTGACATGTGTCAACGCATGTTTGTTGGAAAGTAACATTTGATAGAAGGAGGGGCCCAAGGTTGTTCGTAGGCTAAAAACAGGAGAAGCTCACCGCCGCCACTACAAGTCCTGTAGGCAACACCATGCACCAGCTGGCTCAGAGTATCAAAGGACTGGACAGTGAAAACCTTACTGGTATCTCCGTGCACAATCTGTCGCAACTCTTGTTCGTTAATCTCAGGCCCAACTCCCACGGCCAATACAAGTGCACCCTTGACATAAGAAAAGACTGGCACAACTCAATATTAGTAAGAACATTTCCGCCTAACAGCCGAAATAGATACTCTCTGTTATATCTTAACTCCGAAACTTTATCTTAGTTCCTGTTGTTATGTTAGTAACATTTTCTTAAAAATGTCAGTTCACTGTTTCACTTTAAGGTACGGATGTCAACTGGGATGCGTGTTTTTTTTTCTTTCTGTTGTCACACCTTAACATCGTATTGCCTTCCTCCCCAGGTTATGTGCTGTCACAACTTGATATCGTATTGTCTTCCCCCCGGGTTCCCTCCGACGCAATACAGTTTATTCCTAAATGTAATAGACCATTAGTCTTAATTGTAATAAACCTGCTTTCACTCTTAGGGCCTCAAATGTAATAACAGTTCCTAAATGCAATAACTGTAATAACGGGTTTATTAAATTTAAGACCAACGGCTTATTACATTTAGGACCAAACTTTATTACATTTAGGACCTTTATTACAACTAAGACCAATATTGTATCACATTTATGACCTTTATTTCGTCGAGGACCCAAATCCGTATTACATTTAGGACCTTTATTTCATTTAGGGACATTTTATTGCATTTGAGGCTTCTGCAGGCTTTATCCGACCCAATAGTTTTTTGAATAATTTTTTATATTCAGAAAAAATCAAAATTTCTTTTTACAATGATCGATTAATTGGACCAGTTTGCCTTTCCTGTACCTCCGTTTTCCGAAATAAAAGAAACTGAATGAAAAATGAAAGGGTCTCAGAACAACCGGTAAGCCCGGGCTTACTCGGTTAACAAGTAGCTACGCGCCTGCCCTCCCTCTAGACACCATAACCTCACTTCATAAGATATTCCCTTTATAGAGGTCCTTAAGTTTATAAACCGTGTACTGTTAAATCCTGCTATTTGAACTAGTTAATAAACACTCTATAATACGTTTTAAACAAGTCACCTGATCGTGAAGTCCTCTTGCAGCAATGTCCAACTTCACATGATCAGGGTCACGCGTCTGCCGTCCATCCGTCATTATGATGGCCACCTTACGGTAGCTCGGGTGGGTGCTTCTCAACACGTCCGCAGCCATTGTTAGAGCTTTGTCGATGCGGGTGCGCTGCATTATGAACGGGAGTCTGTCCACTCTGCTTTGGAACTGCTGTAAGCTGTTGTAATCGTTAAATCTTACCACGAGTGATGGGTCGTCACTGAAACGGAATAGATGTATAGTATGTTGTACCCTTTATCTAGTCTATGCAGGGCATAGACGCGGAAGTATATCAGGCGATTCCTGAGCGTGTTGGCTGAATTATGAACCTTTACAAGATTGTATTTTAAAATCTAAACGAAGTGAAAGTTCACGATGTTCAAAACACATTAAAACGCTAACAGCTCGATTTTCACGCGAGTTGAGGAGCTAGCGCTATCTTTAACTAAAGAGGCAATCCTGCATGAGTATAAAGATATATTATTATTAACTAACTACTTTGAAAGCGTTTAGACAAGTTGAAAACTATAGAACGTTTTAAAAACTGGCTGTTATGCAAAGGGGTGCGTCAAAACGGCGGTTTGACTAGTTTTTCTTTGCTGTTGTAACTAACAGACACAAACAAGCAGTGAACCGTCAACGGATAAAGTCTTCTACCTGTAAATAATGACAGCAGCACGGCTTATTATCCCAACTTGGAATAGTTCTGCAAGCTCCTTAACGAACAATTTTTCTTTTTCATATTCCAGAACATCAATACTCCTGGATGAGTCCATGACAAATACGATTTCCAATACTCCTGAACAAGCTGGCGCAGGGGCATTGGTATTTGCTTTTGTAGTGACTGGAGGTAAAGCTGTGGACAAACACCCAAATCAAGTGTTTTTCTAAAAATAGCATGATTAGTTATTGTGTTCTAAATTAAAATATAAAGTACCTAAAACAGCTCACTACTCTCACCTTACTTGAACAAGGTATTGCACACAGTGCTTGTCATATTGTTTTGCAACTACAAAGCAAATATTCCAACTATGGGAAAACAAAGACTGAAGCTTCAACTATGTTGGATTTCTTTAGTAAAATTATACAGGAACTCAAAGAAGACCAATTTCTTAATGCATCAACTTTCATCCCAAAAAAGACTATTACAAATTCAGAACAACCAATCACGCTTTGCCTGTTGGAAAACATCTACTTTTCAAATGCACTTTATATGCTGACCTCCGACAAACATTTATTCAAACTGATGTAACTGCAATCCTATAAATCGTTCCAGATGATCAAATGAATTTTACAAAAGCTTTATTCACATATAGTTCTCACATTTGTGAATAAAGCCAACTTTATTCACAAGTGCTTTTCAGGAAGAAAAGTAAGTCAACTCATGAAAATATGATCAAGCATATCACAGCATGTATTTACCTTATTAGCTAACTATTATTCCTGTTTATTTTTTGGTTTTTTGTTTGGTTTTTGTTTTTGTTTTCAATATTTTTTGTAACGAAATGTGCAGTGTAATTTTTCTTTTGAATTTGAGTGTGTACAATGAACTTGTAACGCTTTGGCAATATGAAAAACCTTTTATAACATGCCATATGCATATTACAACTACTTTACTAAATCACTGAAATTTTTAAAAAGCGTAGGGAGAAACTATTGTTGTTTATAAGATGTTTGTCGTCAGTGGCACAGTGGTTGAGTGGTAAGCGTGTCTGACTCGTAACCGGAAGGTCGCGAGTTCCCGGCCTGACCATTGTGTTGTGTCCTTGAGCAAGGCACTTTACTCGACTTGCTCCTGTTGATACAGCTGTACAAATAAATACCAGCAGCTGCTGGGGGCTAAACTGCGATGGATTAGTGTCCTGTCCAGGGGAAATCACAGACTTTCATGCGCTTAAAACTGCGGAAACTCGAGATAAGCGCCGGCCTAAAGGGCCATTTGGCTCGGGAAAGGATTTGGCTTTTTTAAAAGTTTGTGCTGTGAGATTTTAGACTTGCTATTCTTGCACTCCAAACATATTGCATGTTGCCATGAAAACTTCAATGAAAACTAAACACAAGGTGAAAGGTTTGAACAGCCCCATTTGTCCTTTTTTCCCATCTTTTTGTCTGTGTGTCCTTTTTCCCATCGGCCTGTCCGTTTACCAGCCTGTCTGTCCAATTGTCCGTTTACTTGTCTGTCTGTCCAATTGTCCGTTTTCCCGTCTGTCTGTCTGTCCGTTTATCTCGCCTGTCTGCGCGCCTGTCTGCCTGTCTGTTTTCCTCGTCTGTCTGTCCGTCTATCTGCATGCTTGGCCGCGAACAACTGAGCATGTCTCTTATTTTCCAGTCTGCTGTTCGTCTTCCTGCGTCAAGAGCTGACGATTTACGATAGACATATAGTAGCATAAATGTAATAAGTTAAAGTGTTCTAATAGATACTCCAAATAATACCTTCTGAGCAATATTAAATAGACACTTATTATATTCCAGTCTCAGTCCGTGAAAATTCGGCTACTTACTAATTGGTGGGGGAATCGAACACGCCAGCATGGATACTCTTTCCGCTTGTCCCATGAGTTCATCGTACGAGTTGGCAAAAATGACGTCCCCAGGCCTTTCGACCGTGGCTATCAGCTCGTTCCTATCAACAGACGATCCCACTCCTACAACAATTACCCGCACTCTTTTCTGACGAAGTTGCTGCACCGCCCGATAGAGAGGCTCTTGGCCGGCAGCACCGGTTTGTCTACCATTAGAGAACAGGATAGCTACAGAGGGGACCCCACGGCGAGCATCAAGGAAAATTGAGTTGGCAGCATATCTGAGAGCTCTGTCCGCTCTGGTACCCCCTCGGACTTTTGCAATGTTATCAACTGCGTCGTTGAAGTTGGCATTGTTCCGATAGTCCCCAAATCTCACATTGACCCTCGGGTTGTCACTGTAGCTTAACACTCCAGCTTGACTGTCTTCCGAAGTAATACGGAATCCCCGCGCTATGGCTTTAACAAAGTCCTTTTGTTGTTTGAAAACTATGTCAGAAATGCTATCAGACGAGTCAATGATAAATCCAATATCGGTCCTTCGGTAACAAACTCTCCCTAAAGAGAAAAGAACCGGAGTAGTTAACAGGTTTAAGAAAACACAAGTTTCATGGTTATATCAGCAACAAAGTACATTGATTTCAGTATAGTTTGAGTGTAAACGAAGATGCATATAATTAATAAAAGGCTTTGTCATGCACTGGAAAGGGCTAAACGGGTCCCTTTGGTACTCACTCAAAGTTCTTATTTTTTTAGTTTTCTAACTCTGACTATCAATTTTGGTTATACCGCTGTACTAGTAATGTGGCAGCGGACTGGCCCGCTTTACGGGATGTCTTCTCAAATGCCGGTCTTCAACACAACTAACTAGAATTTTTGAAGTTTAAAGTAACAAAACTACGAACAATTTATTCACACTTGTAGTATGCTCGATTATAAATATTGTTTCAAACTTAGGGTTTTGTCCTTTATTCAAACTATTTCTTTCATAAACATTACAAACGAGCAGACTCTCTGTTTTAAGTTTTACCTGCACTCTCACAGGCCCTGTTAGCAATCGTCTGGGAGAGTTTGAGTAATGCGCTGAAAGACTCTGTAGTAAAGGCGTGAGAGGGACTTTCCACCATCGCCCTGATCTCCTCCATTCTGTACCTGTACCCAACGCCAATGGCGAGTATCCGCACCCCTTGGTTCCGCAGCGGTTGACTTGCGGTCCGCAGGTGAACCGCATCCGGGTCTTCGGTCTGCTTTCCGTCTGTCAGAACAATGAGGATCTTGGCAACGTTACTGCGCACATCAGAAAGGAAAAGTTTGTTGGCTTCTTGCAGGCCTTTGTCGATCCGGGTCTGGCCAAGAAGATAAGTGATGCTATCAACAGCTCTAGAGAAACTTTCAAAAGTTGAGTGATCTCGAAACCTAATGACAGTGGTGGGTTGATGGTTGTACACGATCACCGCTGCACGACTACCGCCTTCTCGTATTCGGAAGATCTTGGCCAAGTCTTTCACAAATTGTTTTTCTTTGTTAAAATCTTGGATTCCAATACTGCCGGAAGTATCCATCATGAAAACGATATCGACTTGGGCGTTACACAAGGCCCCTGGCGATGAAGGAAAACAAAGAGAAAGAGTGTATGAAGTAAGTAAGTAAGTGAGTAAGTAAGTAAGTCAGTCAGTCAGTAAGACAAGCATGTCACCCTCCTCAATTGAAGCTTTTGAGATAGGGGAAATCTGTCGGAACGACGGCTCAGACCACCAAGTCAGTCAGTCAGTAAGTAAATGTATATATAAATATGTAGGTAAATAACACTGTTATAACTACTTGCAGGTTACGTTAATGTGTTGCAGATAGACTACATTAAGTATGACAGAATTTCAAAGCTATGGATGTAACTCAGAGAGAGTTCCATGTTAAAGCTCTTGGATTTTTATAATCCTCCCTTTTTAGATTCTCTCCTATCAACTGAGTGATTTTTAAACGGATCACAAGCAAAATGACCCCGTATTCATTCCGTATTTCAGTCCAGCCACGTACCTGCAGCCTGCGTGCACACCCTCTTACAACCGTCGAAGCAGCACTTGAGACTGTTGCGACAGTTGTTGTCACACGTACACTGGTCCTGAACCGACGGCGCGCACTGCTGCCTGGGATTGTAGGGTGGGCACAGACCCGGCTGGACTGGACCTTTGAAACAAAATAAATGTATATGTTTTAAACTACTGAGATAATAGCAAGAATAAACCTTTTTATAAATTTAGCCAGTACATTGTATGTCACCTGCATACGTTGCAGTGTGATCGAGTCTGTCACGTGATGAACACTCGGTTAGTTTGGGCATAGCCGCTGACCTACCTTGCGTGGGTATTACTGGCGCAGGCGTATTCGGTCTGGGCAGATTGGCAGCACGTGCACACCTTCTATTGCAGCTGTCGGAGCAACACTTCTCGTCGTTGTCCTGTCCACAGTCAATATCGTAGTTACACACGACAGGCTTGAGAATGCAACGGGCTGGACTGGGTATGTATGGACAATCTCCCCTCTTGAATAGTTTGCGCACTATAAAAATCACCAATGTTGTATTACAGCATTAAGATAATAAGTTTGCGCACACGAATTTATGACGAGAGATGAAGCAGATTTGTACGGACGCGCACTTTTGCTCTTATCCACAAACTGAGTACTCCCAAAGCGGTGTGCCCTGATTTACCCCTCTTCCAAAGATAAGGTTAAATGGAGAAACTCCCGTTTTAAAGTAAACTTGAACAAAGCCCCAAAAACGTTTACTCCATTTTCAGAGTTATACCCTATTCTACAAATAGACCAAAATATAGCACCCTAAGCAAAATCTTACCGGATGCGTCCAGTTTTATTTTTAGTCACAACATAAATTCAAATCAACAGCTATTTTTCAGTGTCCAAAGGGATAGGAAATATGGATCTTAAACTGCTTAAAAAAGGAGTTGTTGTAACAAATATCCACAATCGAAAGCTGCTAATAATAAGAGCCAATTTTCGAGTTATGCTTCAGTTTCCGTGGTGCAGAGTTTTCATACATTTGCAGCATTTTATCGAGCAAGTTACTACTCGAGTGGAGGGGATGATTGAATGGATACCTGAGCAAAATTTTAAGATACAGGACATGGATTGACACAACTTTTAGAGGCGGTGAGAGAAAGCAAGCGTAAACCCTCAAACGTACTCATGTCTTCTTCTTCCCTCTTTGTCATTGGATCGTAGCAGACCTTCTTGCGACACACGTGGTAACAGCACTTCTGGTTCCCTGGACACTCGTTATCATAGGTGCAGAGGTCTATCTGGGGACATGCGGCGTCTGACAGTTGGATCGACTTACATATCCCCGGCTTATATCGTGATCCACCTAAGTAGAACAATTACCTAAATAATTATTTAGTGTATGTATCTGTTGAGCTTTTGGGAAGGCATTCAACCAACGTTGACTACCTAACTTCGGTCTGTCTTCTAGTCCATAAACAACGTTTTGAACACGGAACAAAAGAGTACTGCTTTCGTTTGAAAACGGTGTACTGTGGACGGGGTCTTAGTTTTCGATATGCTTTGGCAGCAGGACTGGAGTTAAATAAGTTACCGTTTTCTAGTATATTTACACAATTGAAAATGATGCGAGTGTGTCTTCTTGATTGATCGGCAATTGCCAAAACATCATGCAATGCCAATAGTAATTCGGCTTGAGAAGGAAAGATCATGTATTTTATAAAGAGGAAAGAAACAATTTTAAATCCTTTTTTAAAAACAGTTTTATTATAGCCAACGCAAATGGTTGCTCAGCAAATTCTAGTCTTTGAACCACGCTGTATTTAGGCCTTTATACATGTTTTGCTGATATTTAAGTTTTGAAGATAAAATCCTCTGAAGTTACTTTCAGTTTTAGTTGCAAGATTGCATTTTGATACACTTTATTTTTATTGTTTTACTTTCATTATCAATGACAAAACGTTGCCATTTAATTGTGACGTTATCATTATCTTTATTAATATCTTCAATTTTTTCCTCTTTATCATCATCTTCTTCTTAATCATCATCATCATCACCGCTGTCGTTATCACTTTCACTGTCACTGCCACTACCACCACTATTACGACTGTTACTAACATTAAAGTTGTCCTTGCATTGTTGTTACTTAGCTTGTGTAATCTCTAAGCAAAAAGATGTTTGTCTGCACAACATTTCTGGCAAACAAATTTTCAATCAGACCCCTCCAAGACAACTCGACTAGGTGACTCTCACTTGATGATAATCTTGCCAGTGCACTTAAAGTTGGCCCTGGCTACGCCACTATGAGGAGATTGAGACGGGAAATTAAAATGCAAAAGAAACGTACCATTAGAGATGACTCCATCTTCTGGTTCCAAACATTTTAAGTAACATCCATTGGAACAACATTTCCTAGTTCCAGGGCACTCGTCATCTTTAATACACTCGGCATTTTGGAACCGATCACATGAACTCCTGACTATCTTTGGACAGGTTCCTCGTTTGGTATCATATCGAGTTCCAGGTCCCTCTGTTCCCTGAGGAAAGGCTGTGCAAGCAAGAATGGTTCAGTTAACAACAATGCATTGCGACAGCAGGCTTAGTGTTAGTGTTGTGTGTAGTTTGCAGTTTTCACAATCGGACGAAACGAGACGTCATCTTAGGCGTTAAAATTGTCTCGTAATTTGTTTCTTCTTTTTCTTCACTTACATGTCTGCCTTATGTTTGTCCCTTTTCAAGGATGTTTCGGCATCAGCAGTGCTTTCTTCATGCAGTTGTCGAAGCCACCGCTGCATTATCTTCCTATATGTCTCTTCATTTTCTGTGCTTGTGGGGTGTCTCTTTCGCCGTTTTATCTTTTTGTTGTGTGTTTATTTAGTCTTAGTAGCTGCTGAGGCCTCTCCTGATCTCGATTCTCGGGACCAATCCCCACCTGAACTTGGATTGCGAGTTCTTGGTCCTACAAGTGGTGTCTGTCAGGCTTCTTGTTGATTCTTATACTTTCGTGGACTTGTCCTGTGAGGGGATCCCGAAAAAACTTTTGAGGCTGTGTCGGTCTTGACATGATTGAATAGGGGCTTTTCCTCCTGCTCGTTCTTCTGTCCTATTGCATGTTCGGAATATGTAAAAAAACCGCAAAGATTTTTTTGGGATCCCCCTACAACACAATTCCACGAAGGTGTAAGAATTAACAAAAGCTTGTGAGACACTTTTTGCAGCATTATCCGGAACGGAGTGGTCCCAGCAACCGAGATCAAGAGAGGCCTCAGCAGCCATTAAAACCAGATAAACCTATATCAAAGACAAAAGACACATCCCACAAGACAAATGTAACGCATTACCGATGCCGAAACGTCCAGGACAAGAGACAAACATAAAACAGGCAGGTAAGTGGAGAAAAGGAAGAGAAACATGAAACATGAGAATTTCTCAAAATACTGCAGTGCAAATATACAAAGCTCTTATCGAGCCTCATTTTGAGTATTGCAGTCCCGTTTGGCATAGAACTAATAACAAGTTAAGTGACAAATTACATAAAACGCGCAGCAAGAGCAATAACCCAGCCTAACACCAGCTCAAGCTATTTAAGAAATCTCCTAGCTTGGGATGATCTCTCCACTAGGCGAGACAAACAGTTATCCATTGCTATGTTCAAAACTCTTAATGGATTTTTCCCCAAGTGTTTAAAGGACCTGTTTGTTAACTGTGACTCTAGATATAACCTAAGGGATAGAGACAACAAACTGGCACTTCCCCTACCTTAAACGAATTATGGAAAATCGAATTTCCAATACAGTGGGGCAAAAATTTGGAACAGTCTACCAAATGATGTGCGAAGTCTAAATTCCCTCGCAATCTTTGAAAGAATAATTCATTCTCCTTTTCCAAACCCACACGGCAATCATTGTAACCGGTGTCTGTAAACGTCCTTTTATCTAAGTTTTTATACATGTTTATAGTTTTACGCTGATGACTTTTTACCGTGTTTTTAATAAAATAAATATAAAGGCAAGAGACATATTTAGCGCACTGAAACAAAGTTAGGCCCGGTTCAAACGTCGCATTTCTCATGCACCGATCACAGTTTACGAATTATCTGCATGAAAATGCGACGTGTGAAACGATTAAACACAACAGATTTGAGTTTTGGGACTTGTGCCGAATATTCGACAGTTTCAGTATAATACTCGGCAAAAATTCAACGGGTGTTTAAGACGTCGAATTCTTCATGCACCGAATACAACGCTTAATTTTATTTATATACATGGTTCCCGTCAACACTCCATCATTGAGACGCAATGGAGAGATGGAGACGGCATATATTCGCATGTAATTTCAAACAATTAACATTTTACGCATTTGCCGATGGTGGCATATTCTTTTTATGATTCTAAAATTAGGGTGAGGTATGGCTACGGCAGCACTGCACTTCTCTTTGAGGACGACTAGCATATAACTATCATTCACCTACGTTTTGCTCTTCATTCACAGTTTACATGATTAATATACGATAACCTGTGTTTTGTAAAATACTTCACTTCACTTCACTTTGTCAGTTTTACATGTGTAACCTTAGCATTGCTAATGTAATGTACACAGCGCATGAACGCGTTGTTGGAAAAGGAAGAATAAATTACATCTCTCGTACAGCTTTTTCAAAGCTGCACAGGTTTGTGCTAAGATCAATGATTCCCTGTGGGATGTTGTTCCAAAGTCTTACAGCTCTCGGAGTCAGACTGTATTTATAGACATCAATACGGGCATAGAGGGGGATAAAATGTTTTGTGTGCATATGTTTTGTGATAAAATGTTTTGTTTTCATATGGCGGGTAGGTCGGAGAGGAGAATTTACACTGTCGAGAGGCAAATTCGAAACTGAGTTAAGCGATTGGTTAAATAGAATAATAGTACTGACATCTCTTCTTTGTTTGAGAGTTTGCCATTTGAGTTAATCTAGGTAGTTTGTAATCGTTCCAGGCTTAAAGTTGAAGTAGTCAGATTTCACAAATCGTACCGCCCTTCGCTGTACTTTCTCCAATTCGCACTGGAGGTTTCCGGTGTGGGGGTCCCAGATAACACTCGCGTACTCTAATAAGGGTCGTACTAAGCCAATGTATGCCGTCTCTTTCACCTTTGGGTTACAAAAGGTCAGGTTTTGCCTAAGCAAGCCAAGGATCCTGTTTGCTCTATTTACGACGTTCGCTACATGACTGTTCCATCGGAGATCACTGGTGATGGTGACTCCCAAGTATCTGATTTCATTTACAGACTCAAGAGGTACATCTTGCACTAGTGACTAAGAAAGATTTTTTAGTAATGTAAAAACTAGAGTGCAGATCTTCCTATTGGTGAACAAATCAGCTCAGTTAGTCATTGCAATTCTTGTAAACACTCTTGTTGCAGCTGGCAGGGAGACGCTCCCCCAACCCTACCCCACCCCCCCTCGACCACCGCCATAAACATACCTCATCTTAAGTTTAACCTAAATAAATAAAAGCATGCTCCTATCTGACCACATACTATTGTTGCTATTACTGTTTTGCATTCCATGACAAGTTGCTTAAGTTCATAACTCACCGTCGACTCCATCTGTCGGAATAGCCGGCTGAGTTGTCAACTGACCAGCAATGACCGTGTTCTCACCTGTAGTGGTTACTTGTTGTGATGCTTTTTCTGGTTCAGTTGCAGTTGGTGTAGTTTCCGGCTTAGTAGGGGCTTGTGTAATTTCCAGTTCAATTGTGGCTTGCGTAGTTTGTTGTTCAGTTGGAGTTAGCGTAGTTTTAACTTGAGTTACTCTATGTGTTGTCGCTGGTTTGTTTGGCACTGTTTCTGTTCTTATCACGGTCTGTAGTTCTACTGTCGTCGATTGCTTTGTCGTTTGCTGTTCAGTAGTGCGCGGTCCAGTACTCCTTGGCTGAGGTGGCGCAGTTGCCCCTACGAGAATTTAAGACTCGTAAAAACAGAAATGAAAGAACACATTAAGAATTTTGCATCCCACCGCTCAACCCCCTAAATGCGCAATATGAAAGGGTAACGGCGATCCCTCGTAATGTTAGTGAAATTGTCAACCATAAATAGGTGACCTTTGAACAAAAGGTTTTAAGCATCAGTGCAATATCTGAAGTAATCTGGCAAAACTTCAACAGATAAGAATATAGATAAGTAAACAGCCCAGACGTCTTAGGAGAAGGAGGGACATGCAAAGAAAGAAAGCCTCGTGGAGTTGCCAAGATGAGTCAAAAGGGTGTTCTGAAGCACTGAGTTCTTGTTCATGAGGTGCGATCTCCCCTCCCCTCTAAATCACCTCCTGTTAATCGTCATCATTAGTAGAGACCTACCACAATCCGTTTCGTCGCTGTTATCTTCACAGTCCTTGGACCCATCACACCTCCAAACAGAAGATATGCAAGTTTTGGATGTACGGCACATAAACTCGTTTTCTTTGCATCCTGTACCACCTACGAGAATAACGGTATTTTTTTTGCTAAATTTTAAGTTCACCCTAGGATACATAAAGGGAGGGTGGTCAATCTGACCCCTTTCGATCTGTTTTGGTTTTAAGTTTGTGCTGCTTGAGTGACTACCAAAAACTTTGGCACAACTGTTTATTTATTAACGTATCTTTTGACGCTAATCAAAAAATGATAAGGTCATCATAGTAAGACTCACAATTTGTATATTAACAACGACGTGTCATTTTTTTTCAAAAAAGTGACTAAGTTCTGACCACTTAAAAATAAACTCTAACAGCTTCGCATATTTCAATCTCTTAATGCGGTTTTCTCAGCATTTTCAGTATTCATTACAAACTTGAAATAAGATCTGATTTTAAAAATCCAAGGTGACAGCCGCTTTACGTCACTTCATAAAAAACTATGGTTGCCAAGGAAACCAAATGAGACACCTTGTGGCTACGCTTACTAAAAAAGTACAAAGGAAGCTTATTGTATATGCCATATATCATATCAATCAGATGAATGGTTTCAAAAGAAAAAGGGGAGGGGTCAAAATGATAATTTTAAACGGTAAACGAAGCGGGTTGTACTTACCTGTCGGTCGGGGGGGCAATGTAATAACTGGAGGCGGAGCTGCAATAAAAGACGGAGCTGTTAAAAGAGAGATATGACAAAAATTGTGCGTTTCAGAATTGCGTACAAATCTTAACCCTGCCCAGCTGAAATTTTTTTACATTTTCTCTGCAATGGAGAAAGATACAGGAACCAAATGTGGTAATTTCTCCTAAAATTGTTTAAGGGTTGTTTTGAAGTGCTAAAGCTGCCAGGCTGTTGCTATGACTACCAAGGCTTTGAAACACCGTTTTTCTGTTTTATGCACGGAAACATTTTTACAGAAAGAAATGCAAGTTTTGCCTTATGTAAAAATAGTGGCAAGATCTAACACCGAATATGGTAGTTTAGTGGTATAATTCAGTAGCATCACTGACTGCAATCTATTACAGAAGAACTATTGACTTTTTGAAAAGCAGAAAATATCGGATTGCTCAAATATTTTATTCTTTTGTCAAAACCATTTGCTTCGCCGAACTGTATTGGTCTGTTTAGTTTCCATTTAAAAATGGGAATCGTAACATTAGTTACTTGCGATATGATGGTCTTTTTGTTGCAAATTAGTTTCTTCAAATCAAGTTATATGTTTTGATTGCAGTTGAGTATGTGAAAAAAATTAGCTTAAGCAGCACACAGGAATCATTTATGACATCATGATGAGGTGTTCACCACGTATCCACTCGTTAACACTTTAAAATGTACATCTCCAGCCAAATACTGTCCTAGCTAAATATCATTCCGTTTACTCCAGTTCTACAGGTTTTGCAGAGGACAATTTGTGTCACCCGACTCAGGTTTACGTCCTGGTTAGGGTTAAGCTTCTATACGTAGAACCTCGTAATCAAGAACTCAAGCACAGCTTTTTGAGTGCTGCACAACGAAAGTGAGTGGAGTTTGATATGAGGAGTTCTATTCTATATTTAAGATAGAGTTTTTTTCAAATGCCTTTGTTTCCGGTTGTACAGAAGCCTTAATAAATGGCTGTCTGCGTCTGTACGCTGTGATATAAATATTCCTAAAGCTGTAGAGCACACGGTTTTCAGTGCTACCTTTTCCTCGCAAACAGTTTACACACTTGACACTCCGAGTGAGTGTTCATATCAAGGAGAAGACTTCAAGAGTGTACAGTTGCAAAGTTAAGGTAGAAAAACACTTCTATGATGCTCTACAAATGATATGCAGTCAATAGTAGCCATTTTACAAAGTATAGTTTAAGACAGGCGGCGAACAGCAAAACTGATTAAGTTTCTGAAGCTAGCTTTACACAAAGTCCATGGGCAGGGACGTTAAGCCATTGGTCTAGTCTCCCGCGCGACGTTGTATGGAGGAATCAGTCCTCACACTTCCCAAAAAAGTATGGTAATCGACTAAATGTCTCCGATGGAAATCATGGTGAACCACTGATAGTGGTCTGGCTAGGACCATCAACTAGCTCAACTATTTTCATGCTGTGAACAGGTTTGCTGAAAAGCCGCCAAGAGGCAAGCAAAAATTACGAAAGGGTATTTTCCTGGTTTCCTCTTCGATGGCGAGCCTCGTTATCGTGTAACTGCAGCCGATCAGGGAATACTTTAACTGAGCTAAATTTTCTGGTTTGAAGTTCTGGAAATTTTCTTGTCAAATTAAATATTTTTTCCAGTCAGTGAAAAAGCTGTAGTGTGACTGATGAATAATTTTGTGCAATTTTGACACGCGTGAGCGCTCGACAACTCCGTTGGAAAGAAGGAAATTGTACAAATTAAAAGCGCCGTTCCAATCTAAACGGATGAAACGGAGTACCACAATCATGTGATCCGTTCTTGTATCAGAAAATTTCAACAGGAACGCGTAATTCCAACCGTTCGAACCGGGAAATGCGACTAAATGGCACGGAAAATGACACGTGCGGTGTCTCTTCAAAGTATGTGTTCGCTATCTTAATATATATCAATCGCTTTTGGATTTTTTTGTCTTCGTTTTCGCTTTCAATCTTAGGACGCTATTTGGTTCCAACTTAGTCAAGTTAGATGATTTTGAAGAGGCTTTTATCTTGTCAAGTCTTTTGCCGGATAAGCACGGCTTGAATCCGAACTATTTGTACCCTTAGACCAGAGTGACAGAGTAATGGTACCGCGCACAAAAGAATCATCCAAAAGCGATGCAATGTGGCGAACAAACACTCTCTAAGAACATTGTATCGATTTACGCAACATGTTTATTAGACCGCTTTAAGCACTTCTTTTCTCGTGGAAGCCACTGCACTTGTACTGATAACATGCACAGCTTCATAAATGTCTCTGTGAACACAAAGGTTTACCGTAAAAGGACTTTAACAGGTTCCTACCACAATTCTCTTCATCGCTGTTATCTCCACAGTCCGCTGACCCGTCACATATCCAGTCTGCACCTATGCATGCTTTGCTTGTACGACACATAAACTGGCTCTCTGAGCAACCTTTGTCACCTGATCACGAGAAAAACATATAGCAACTTTGAGATACGATACTAAGAAGAACTGCTACGGCATCGGAAAGCAAAAATACCTTTCCGGTGACATCGTCATACGTGACATCGGCGTACGTATTCTATTTGACGTAGAGTTGACTAAATCAGACAAAATTGTCATTTGTGTCCATATTCAGCCCTTCTTACTCCTTCAAAATTGAATAATTAAGGGACAAATTCCGCGTTGAAGGTCACTGAAACTCATTGAAGATGGTCGCAAGAATGGCGTTTGGAGACAAGAAAGCAACGAAGTGTGTTGCAAAAATGATCGTGGCTTCCTTTCACTGTTCTCAAACGTTTATTACATTACAAACACTAGATTCAAACTTGAATAAATTAACGGTTTTCGGGAGAAGCCAAACTTGTTTTTAAGGAAGTTAGATTATCTTGTTCTTACGCATTTCGCCGACTGCTTTTCTACACAATTTCACCAGTTTAGTCACCATTTTTTTACTCTAATTGACAGACTAGTAAATAACCATTCGTTCTGTAACAGAAACTGGAAGAAAAAACCCGAACATCGGCAGTTTGTTGACCACTGGCCAACGTAAGAGATGAAAAATTTTGCCATGCTATTTCTCGGGTTAGCACTTTGCCTAGGCAGGCAAACAAACAACATCCGAGTTTAAATTTCTGTTGCTAGTCGGGTCCTAGTTGGCTCGACCATCTGCTAACACATCAATTGTTAATGCAAGCTTTCAGGTTGTATTGATCTGTTGTAGTTCCCCAACGTTAATATTTGGCCTATTTGCAAAAGCTTAGAAGGGGACACTTTGTCCTATCATCCGTAACAAATAAATAAATAAATAAATAATTAAACAAATAAATAAACAACAAATGAATGAATGAATAAATAAATAAATGAAAGAATAAATGAAAGAATGGATAAATAGATAAATAAATAATTACATAAATGAATAAATAAACAAACAAATAACAACTAAGCAAACCACAGGACAGAAAAAGAAATAAGTGAAAAACAAAAGTGTATTGTAGTGTTTTCGTCTGCGAATCAGGCTCATTGCGCGCCAAAAAATTGGAAACAGAAAAGAAGACAGCAATGGGGGCAAGGGGGAAAATGTGAAAAATGGACCGTCGGTAAGATATTACAAGGAAGAAGCTAGCTGTGACTCACACAAGAGCTAAATAACGTTTTTTTAATCTTGAGAAACAATTTGATATAAGAAGATGAACTGACTTACTCGTTGGTTGCCGAGCTGTGGTTAGAACAGTAGGCGAAACTGATGGAGTTCCTGTTAGAACGACAAACAATGCACTTGAGTAAGTAAGGCGGTAAGTTTGGATCACCATACCGGACCGAGTTTCAACCCGGCACGACTTCACCCCCGTTCCATACTGAGTATCTGTATTCGTTAACATAATACCAACTACCAGTTCATTCCAGAACGAGTCAATTTAGAATAAGTTCATCCCGGTCGCCGCACCGGATCGACGTTTTTTGTTCCAGAACGAATTCCGTCTGTATGTTCCACAAGTATCATGTAAGGGAGGCACGAGTTCATTCTGGTACGGAAATAGGCACATGCATTGGAGATGTACTGTAATAACAACGGTGCAACAATAGAGGGTCAAGTACAAATACCTCACCTTACGAGATACTTTTGTTCTGCTATTACTGAAAAGCGACAACTGACAAGGAATGTACCGTTACCTTGTCCACTAACCGCCTCGGGAACAGCACATCTCTGTATACAGCCATCGGAACAGCACTGAAAGCCAGCAGGACAGTCACTGTCGACAACACACTCATTGGCCTTTGCCGGGGAGCACGAGTCGGGTCTGGGAAGAATCGGGCAATCTACAAAAAGTTCTTCATTATTAGAACAAGGCCATCACCGAGGATACGATCTTTAGTGATTCATGTGACTTCCTCCCAGACCTCTAGTCTCGAGTCTGGGAAGAATTAGGCAATTTATTGATGGTGTTTGAGTGCATGAATAAGAACTACTGGGTTATTAGGAGATAGCTGGAGAACGTGTGCGAGTGATGGACAAAGAACTTCATCAAGAGTTTGACTAGTTTCAACAACTCCGGAAAACTACTTTTACTCCTAAATTCCGGTTTGGGAAGGTTTCAATTAACTAAGTTAAGAATTTAAGTTGAAATCCTCTTGAAATTAATAGTTTCGCAACTTCCGGTTAATTTTAGGGAAACTTATGGACGTTTTGCTTTTTGCCGTAGCACTGAAAGACCGACTTCAAAGGCGTTCTGCCTGATTATAGTGGCCGTCTGGGTTGGGTCCTCCAAAGTCGACACAGATGTCCTCCAATGGCTTGCTTAGCATGGTGGAGGGTTTAATTAGGTCCTCTATGTGCTCTTTAGTTACAGCCTGGCGTTCATAGCACTGTTCAATGGACTCGTCAATCATTTAATTCATTGTAGGTAACCAGTATTTTGTCCGAGGCATGTTCTTCGTCTTAGTTTTTGCGAAACTGATTCCCCATTTCATGGGCATTTTGGTTATTTTTTGTTGCAATTTCTTCGGAAGAACAATCCTATTTAATCTGAAGATTAGTACCTGAACTTTTCACAATTTTTTTCTGATTGCAGCAAAGTCTACAAAGTTGCGGTCTCTCCTGTTTGCTTCCCAGTCTCCCCTCTTGATAACGTGGCTTAGTTTTTGGAGGTTGCTATCTTTGGCAGATTCATCTTTGCTATTGGTGTGGACTAAAGCTGGGTATGTCTTGGTGAACGCTTAATAATCTGCTCTGTGTGTTCCTCTTCTGTCTATGGCAAGGAGCGTCGTGAAGGAAGGCGAGTGGTTCCGTTTCATTTCTACCGGGTTCATATTTCAACTTTAAGTCCGCATCTTGCATGGCCATGGCCCATTTCTCTGGCCTAGGGGAAAGTCTTGCTGTTGCTTTGTTGAACAAGGGAAAGAATTGTTTGTAAGCTGTGACTATTGTAATGTGGTGTTCCGAGTACTTATATGCTGAATCTGTCTTTGGGCCACTTATCACATAGCTATGGCTCGTGAAGTTGGTTGTTCTGCTGCTTGGTCTGGTTTCATGTCCGTGACTTGCTTTTTTGAAGTCATCCATTTGTCTAATATGGCAGTATATAACAACGCCCACAAACATGATCACATTATGATTTTTTTAGAACACTGCGAGCGTCACAACAGAACACACATAACACAGAAGACTCTTTCTTGAAGCGTGGTATTCCGTTGAGGACAAAAATGCAGGAAACGATCATATTTCAATTCCAGTATTGTACAATTGCTTTGGTTGTTAAGACAATGGAAAGACACTGTAATTCATTGTCTTTTGTGCTTTAATCGAAGCCATCGAGATTTATTTCCTTTCTCTAGAAGAAGCCCAAGGTAAGCGGCTGAAATGCTTAAGACCTTTTAATAAACTAATTTTTACGTTGATTGACAAACTTAATCTTAACACATATATTTTGCATTCTACCTTAAGCGGTTCCTCTATAATAAAGGAATAATTGAGGCGCCTACACATAAAGAAGCCCCGCAGTATAAATACAGTTAATATGCAACCACACTTGTACAATAAATATGTTATAAATATAATGTACCAGCTTTGGAGGAGTTCACTTCTTTGATATCAACACAGCCAAGTCGACAGCCCATGTTACAACACTTCAGAAAGTCCCCCAGGCAATCGTCATCAGACTTGCATGCGTCTGTTACTCCAGGAGGGCATTCTCCCTGGTTACTTAACAGTGGTGGGCATGTTCCGGGCTTCTCATTCGGCTTTCGCTGGGCAGCGAACCCGGAGTCGGCATCTGGAACATTGTTACAGAACAAATAAACTACTGAAGAAAATTATCTTTTGCTTCTTTTTTTCAGATTTAGGACAAAGTAACAGATAGTGTGAGATAGAAGACAGATGCAAAAACGGTTGCTTTTGTACCAAAATGTGTATGGCTTTGTAGGTAACTTCTTGCGCAAAAGCCTTTCAACATTTTCACAAAAGTTAAGAGGTAAGCACTTTGTAAGCTAGAACAAAAGGTAAAACATTTGTATACAGGAAACTTTGTTTGTATAGTCAATAAACTATCATTTTCAATCAACATACAATAAAATTGATCAAAACAAAATGGTTTATTTGATCTAAGTTTATATAAATCCAATTGACCAATCGATAATTGAGCACCATGCAGTAGAATATGTAACTGAAAAAGTGCTTAAACGGAAAAGGAATACCGTCATCTAAGCTGTACAGATTGTTGCAAATACAGTACCTTCATCTAAGATGTACAGATTGTAGCAAATGGAATAGCGTCGTCTCAACTTTACGGATTGTATTAAATGGAATACCACCATCTAAGCTGTACAGAATGTAGTAAATTTATTACCATCATCTAAGCTGTGCAGATGATTGAAGAATGTAGCAAACAGAAAACCGTCATCGTATCAATACAGATTGTAGTAAATGGAATACCGCCATGTAAGCTGTACAGATTATAGCAAATGGAATACCGTCATCTCAGCTGTACAGAATGTAGCAAATTGATTACCATCATCTAGGCTGTGTAGATGATTCTAGAATGTAGCAAATAGAGTGCCGTCATCTTATCAGTACAGATTGTAGTAAGTGGAATAGCGTCACCTAAGTTGTACGGATTGTAGCAAATGGAATAGCGTCATTTGAGCTGTACAGAATGTAGCAAATGGATAACCGCCCTCAAAGCTGTACGGATTGTAGCAAATGGAATACCGTCATCTGAGCTGTACAAAATGTAGCAAATAGAATACTGTCATTTAAGCTGTATGGATTGTAGCAAATGGAATAACGTAATCTCAGCGGTACAGAATGTAGCAAATTAAATACTGTCATATAAGCGGTTCGGATTGTAGCAAATGGAATACCATCATCTAAGCTGTACAGATTGTAGCAAATGGATTACTGTCACCTAAGCCGTACAGAATGTAGCAAATGGAAAACCATCGTCTAAGCTGTACAGATTATAGCAAATGGAACACTGTCATCTTAGCTGTACAGACTGTAGCGAGCCCACTTACCAAGACCAGAAGCAGGTGTTAACGCTTGAGGTGGCTCTGTTGGTTGTGTGCTAACGTCACTGTCTATGTAGATGACAGGCTCCACCGTTGGCACGTCGAAGGATCTGGAACATCTCCTGGTACACCCGTTGGAGCAGCATTTATACTGGTCGAGGCAGTCAGTGTCTGCTGTGCAAATCGCGTCCTCATCCGCTGAACAGAATTTAGGTATCGGCAGCAGAGGACACGTGCCAGGCCGGTCCTGCCCTCCAGCAGCTGGTATACAACATAAGAGGATACACAACATGTTATTTTTTTGTTCTGCGTGTTAGTATACTTCATAATCCATTATCTGCAAAACTGTTGTGTGCAACCATTTGGGAAATCGAAGGGGGTTGTTTGGGTAGATTTGTTCGTTAAAATGGCTTAGCCGTTCAAGCTTTAAAGGCTGTAGCAAAACGACAAAAAACTCAGAAACAGCCGTGTTTGGTCTGTTTAACCAACATAAAGTCCAAACGATACCTGGTCGCATGACGGTAGGAACAACAAACTAATTGCTGTGTGTAACCACCGGGCATAATGGAATCTAAAGCTCAAACAAACGATACATAAAATTAAGAGCCGCTTAACCGAACTAAAGCACAAAACCGAACTAAAACACAAACCGAATGCAAAAGAATATAAGTTGGACATAATGTAACGACGTAAATATCAACAATAATGGATCTCTTAGAGGTAAGCCAAGTCAAAAGCATATATATCTAAAACCTAACCAATCCACAGAAGGTTGTTTTTACAGGCAATCTGAGAGTTTTGGAAGTATTTTGCTAAATATAAATTCAAATTGGACTATACACTGCCGTGTCAGTGCAGTGCCTTTCGCGAACAGACAATCGAAACACGGATTGTAAAGCAAGCTTACGTCTTGCCGCTTGCAATAACTCTATTGTCTGCCTTCTGATGAGAATCAATAGAGTTCGGTGAAAAATATAACTCCTTTGCATATAGAACCAACAAATCCCTTTAGACTTTGAGCGCTCAATTGATTTAGTCCCCTTTTAGTTTATAATTTAAATACCTACACAAACCAAGCCAGAAGTTATATTACCAAAGAATTGCATAACTAATCTTTCGTTTGAAAGTAAGAAGAAACGAAACCTCGATATAGTTTTAAACATGAACAAAAGTCAAATTTACTAAAGAAACAACCAAGACTATTACAATCCCCTAAAACCTTACTGAAATTAAAAACATCTAACTCAAACAACCGCCTTGATAACTACAAGCTGGATGATCGCATCCCCTATGTATGTCGACAAACACAAATTTACTAAAGGAAAAAAACAAGACTATTACAATCCCCTAAAATCTTACTAAAATTAAAAACATCTAACTCAAAAAACCGCCATAAATAACTACAAGCTTGGTGATCGCATACCCTATGTATGTCGACAAACACAAAGAGCATTTGGAGTTTTTCCTTATTCCTGACAATTAGCAGTGTATGTAACCTCACCATGGATAGTTTAATTTAATATTGTTTTGAACACGATACTGCGGTAAGAATCATTAATATGACTTTCAATTTATTTTGATAAGTACTTCAAATATTGAAGAGGACATGATTATAATTAATTTGATAAAATTACGGTACTTAAGAATTCCTTAAAATATATTACCTGTTTAATGCATGACTAGAGGTATGCTTAGACTTCAGAATCATAGAATCAGTTTAATTTCCTAATGAAGGATGTTTTGAGTTCCGCCTAGCTAAAAGGATCGACCCCATGGATGCAGAATGATGACTTTAACAGACCTATTGTTTTGTTATTCAGTGTTCCGGACACCGGACTGGCACATAACCAAATACAGGTGTTAGGGCAGCATTTGTAATCGTCCGGACAGCCGCTGTCCTCCGAGCAGAAGTCGTTGATGTCTTTAGGGCAGACGTCAGGGGCGGGAAGCGAAGGGCAGTCCCCCTGCTTGGACGCACCTGTGAATGACAGCACGTGTTACGTTTTTTGGGAAACCAAACAGACAATACTCGTTCTTTGTTGAGGAAGGGAAGCAATACCAGTGTCTTTAGCACAGAAATCGAGGGAGATAAATAAAAACGTTCTCAACTGCATAAGTGATCTCTTCTCAAATGATTGTGAGAACATCCCTCACAAATCTAAGCTCCGAAATAAGGAACACAATATTGTGCTTTGTCGCACACCAAAAACTGAATATTGTAAACTCAACGTTCAAGTAATTTTATTACCTTCAAGTATTTATAATTATTATTATTGTTGTCATTGCATTTGTAAATAGCTTCTGTAATTTAGCTTTTAGCTACAATGAGTTTAAATAAACGGACGGTCATTATAAGGGTCTTTCTCATATAGAGGAGGATTGTTGTGGAATTCATTACCAAACGACATTAAAGCATCCGAATCTAAAGCTATTTTTAAAAGTAAACTGGTTCGATTGAGGCAAGTAAACTGTTGGTTATATTTTAATATTATATATTTTTATTGCAATATGTACATATTTTACTTTACAATTCTTACAGTATTTCCTTCTATTTCTATAAAGTGAATCAATCAATCACTCTCTCTCTCTCTCTCTCTCTCTCTCTCTCACTCCCGCCTATTGATGCCGCAGATATTGTTCCTGCCCTTACTAATCACGTGGTCAGAAAGCATACAAAACATACTGTTAAAACTCTATCTAGCACTTCCCTATTTTATGTCCCTTCCCCCCTCCAACAAACCATAAACTACGCATACGCACAGCAATATTTGCTTGTGCAACAACAGTGAAGAAAAGCAATCTTGACCTAAGGAGCAGCCTTTTAAAACCATGCCGCAAGGGTTAATCTCAGCCTTTGGCCGCTCGGGCTTTTACCAAATCAAGGAAAGTTGAGAGAGGAAAGATGCAACCTAGCGGTATTCACAATGTCAACAGTATTGTATTTCAAAACTACAAACTGAATGACTTGCACGAACGAATAGGTGAAAAAAATACACTCAAACAGAATCAAATAGGTACTCCTCACTCAAAGCCGAAGAGAAAAATGACGCGAATCTATATCCAATTTACTCAGAACTCCGTGCGTGCGCAACTCGTACCCAGTCCCGACCGAGCGAGTCCTGGTCAAAAAGATCACGAGAAAACGACACAAATTCAATTACGAATGACTAAGAAATAGCGTCGCAACCATTATTTTTGATCAAGTAAGTGCATGTCTTGGCGGATATCAGGAGAGACCGATCAAACGCAAAACAGATTGGAGCGTAACCAGTTCAATACGATCGAGCGAGTCGCTACAAAGAAGGACAACTATCTCAAATAAACAGCTATAGATTTCAATAAGTGTTTGTGCTCAGCGTCGACTTCAACCGAGTTTCACATACATAAACACGTAGCAACGTGACAGCTTAGGTC
Source organism: Umimayanthus nakama (assembly GCA_027574985.1). Classification (NCBI taxonomy): domain Eukaryota; kingdom Metazoa; phylum Cnidaria; class Anthozoa; order Zoantharia; family Parazoanthidae; genus Umimayanthus; species Umimayanthus nakama. The sequence continues at coordinate 6,607 of JAOBRG010125548.1, read as the reverse complement.
ACTTTAAAAGTGTCATTTTACCTGAATGTAGTTGCCAAGCTTGCTTAAGACCACCCAGCTGCTTTTTTTGTTTTCTGTGTAAAATTAGATGTTTCATGGAAGAAGTGAAGCCATCTATTTTCCTACTGGTTCTATAGCAAACCACTCATCCAGTCGCGGCATTCCAGACAATACAAAATCGGGGGACGATTAAAGAAATGAGACGTGACTTGTAGCTGAGGAAAGGTTGGGGTATGGACTAAGATTTCTCCTGAGTGTTTGTCCAGGGAAAACTTCTCGTAAGGAAATCACTTGCTACAACGAAAATGCCGACAGTGAAAGCGATACAGTTTGAAAAAAGGTTGATTTTCAGGCTGAGTTCAAGTACATAACTAAAATACAATATGTGAACTCAAAAACTATGTAAATTTAATGCTCAGCTTTTCAAAACAGAGGAAAGCCATTCTTTAAAAACGGACACGTACAATTAAAAGCTAGTTTCTGCGTAAATGATCCGCTTGATATCGATTGTATCCTAAGGGAACCAATGCGCTTTGCACAGCAGGATTCAGCTCCGACACCGCAACATTCCCACTGCTCAACACTTTAACAACCTACTTTCATTTGATGTCAATAATTGCTACCACATTTTGTCAATGAGTACTCATTAAGCTAACTTGCTTGAGCTGTATAACTGTTTCTTTTCAAGAGGTTAAAATAATAGCTTATTACCACAACGTTGGTACTGTTATGATTTCTAAACAAATATTTGGTCGGAAGGATTTTAAAAATATTTCACACTATATACGAAAATCACAACTTACCAAGCTCAAGAGATGTCTAAAGACTCGTAGCTTTCAGCATACAGTATAAATAATGTTTTGTGATTTAAAAATCCGCGCCACAATGGATTTTTGGAATGATAATTGTTGACAATCTTGCATGGTCGTGTGTCGAATATGCTGCTTTTTATTTTTAAAACAACGCTTAACCAGCAAATTTTTATATTTGCAATATATTTAGTCGAAACTGTTGTACTTGTCCAACAGACATATTACAAGTACTTATCTATTTTGGTTGTCAGTTGATGTAGAACCAACTGTATTTGAATAAGTGAATCTGTATTCCTTAGTAACTGACCAGCACTTTGTAATGTTTTAGAAGAATCAAAATTAAACCAGGCTGGGCTTTGATCAAGAAAATGAGCAATTAACACGTGTCCCTGCCGGCCAAAAAAAAGCTCTGGAAGTAGCGTTCAATCAGTTAACAAGTTTTTCTGTTGACAACCACCGACTGCTGTCCACTATTCAACTACATTTTATGATTCAACTGGTACTACATTTGTTTAAGGACAACATTCTCAACTTATGTATTACTGATGTTTGCTCGTTTGGCCTACTCGGCTATTGACAAATCCCTCCCTTGGAAGATGAGACAGTTGACAAGAGCGCTAAATTTGGTCAGGTACAAAGTGAACTAAATACAAGAGAGAAACCAAATATGAGAACAATGTTTTGTTCTATAGGATAATTAGTTTGACTATCGTATTGACCATTTTGACCTCCCCTTTTTAACAATTACGACATATTTTAGTTATTTGTAATATGCAGACAAAACACCACGGGGGTGCAGAATATTCAAGAATGAACAGTAGATGGAAACACTCCAAAGATTTGATTTATCACGCAATATGAATTCCAGCTGTCATGCACTGTCACGCAAGAAGGTCACACACTCAACCTTTTATAGTTATAACTTCATGTAAAACCAAAAGGACTAACTGTTAGTTTGACTGACAGAATTTCATTTAAACGACCTATTGATTTTTTGATACTAAACTTACATTTTTTTTATGAACAACGAGGATTCAGTTCACCGCTGTTCAAACCCAATGCAAATTTTTTTTTTCCAATTTTGATTCTATCCGATATCTTTGACAAACTTTGCAGATTTGAGGGAAACGACTTTAGCTCTCTTTTGATAGTTGTTAAAATGCTGAAGCATTTAAACCTGATGTTAAAGGCGAGAGAATGACGGCAAGGGAATAACACAACACAAGAAAGTCTAACATTCGAACTTGTGTTCCTGGACGTGAGTGTACGGTATGGCTATGTAACTGGGCAACAATCACAAGGTTGTAACTACCTTGACTTGATACTGTTGCCAGAACTGTTGTGATTAACGAAATGATTGATCGACCTTTTATCAAAATCGCTTCCTGTGTGAATGATACTTTGGAAGATTTCGAAGTGACCTCACGAAATTATTCCCTGCTTTGCTGGCTGTTTATCTCTGATACACACTACAAGACTGCTAAAAGCACGAAATTGAAAGCGAATGAATTGAAAAACGTTTTTCAGGGAAAAGCTACTGTTTTCTTATTCTTCGGGAGTGAAACAAGATATCATCGATATGGGCAGTGTGGTTTTAATGCAAGAATGCTTAAACTCAGATCCTGACGGGCTTTTTAATTAAACAATTTCAACGGCTGGGGTACTTCCGAGGGACTGTGAGCTAATTCTCTCGACACTTTACTGTTGGCGTCGGTCTGGCATTTTTAAGACTGGTAAATGTGAGCGAAAGTCCGTTACTCAGTGGGTGAGTTCTGTAATGCTGCAAGAATAGGAGGACTTTCAGCCTTTATAGAATCAATTAAGAGAACACACGAACTTCAAAACTTTTCTATTTTCCCTGCTTCGCTAACATTTTATCAAAAAATTAATATTTTTATGCTTTTTATGTCAATGCTAGCCAAAACACAAGTTCCGAACTCCATGTGTGTTGCTTGTTTTCCAGCGCACACAAAATAATACAGCAATCCGCACCACAGCTGTTGCTCATTTACTGCTTTCAGACGCCTCGGATTACTGCGGAAGAAGTGTTCTTGCAGACTCAGCAAGCTCGGTGCAAAAGCACGTACAGATGCAGACATACTGCATGCACAAATCTCTAGCTGGGTTTTTAAGAAATGCCCAATTTTTCGCTGTTGGTAGAAAAGCTGCTTTGAATGAGAAAGTAGACGAAATAGGTTATTGAATATAACCTTGTTTCATAAGTTCATTGCAAGACTTCAAGTTTGTCTTACCTTCGACTTTTAGAAAAATGCAGCTGGAGAGCAGTAATCCAATGTGCAGCCAGGTAACCAACATCATGACAGTGTTGCCCCGTCAATGTTGATCCCAAATTAAACTCACGGAGTTCTTTCGCGCAACTGCTAATGAGCGAAGGCGTGGTTGAAATCCTGTAATTCCTTTGGTTAAGCAGTTGCCCAAGACCACGTTGGGAGAATATTTTGTATGTGACAGTTTATACACTCTTTTTAAGGTCCAACTTCAAACACAATTTTCTAAGCCGCGTTTAGGTACATATAGAAGCTGTCGTCAAAGATAATATCCCAGATGAGGTAGTGAAAGACTCCTTGACATCTCTGTAAACTTCAGCAAAGAAGGCCAGAGGACTTACACAGACCGTGGTAGGTCCTCGTTTGTATGACAAGCGGCATAATATTTACAATATCTCACTGAGTTGTAACAGTATATTGTACAGAGTACTCGCCGGTTACCTGCATTGACTCAGATCGGTTGCTTCTGAGCTGTTTTGCACGTCAAGTGGCGCGACCGCAAGGGATCACGCTGTCTTCCTGGCAAGACTGCCGAGGGGAGAAAATTGAGAGATTTCCTCACTCAACAACTAAAACTCTGAAAGGAATCAATACAGTCAAAGTTCAGTAAGGTTTCTATAGAATTTCAGCCTGTTTGCTATGTTAATTTAGTTTAAATAACGACAAACAAATTGTACAAACGTAATCTTCAAAATCTTTCTGAAGGATGTGAAACCTAAACAATGTTCCCGGCAAGTCGCTTGGCCGCTAAGCTTTACCCGGTATCTCCACACTTGCAGCACAGAATCAAATCGTTTCAGAACAGAAATGCTCTAATATCCTGTGGCCTTTTTATCTCAAGTCGTCGATTTATGTTTGGTAAAAAAAATCACATTTGCGATCTACTCAGTCTCCGTATCACACCCGGCTAGTTTGTTTGCCAAAAGGCCACCGACCGCTGGTAGTCCTCCGACCCACTGACCAGAAACCAATCCTTTGTTGTGATATCTAAACGGATGTTTTGCTCTTTAACAGATATTTAGAACAGCTAGGATCAAGAAGGTTATCTACTGCCAGTCCTGTCATATCCCTTTTCCTTTACAAACAATTTTCAGAAAGTCTCGATAATGTTTAATCCGTTTAATTGCATTGCGTGACACGCTGTGAGTACGTGACAGAACACGTTCCAGCAGTGACCAAGTGCTGACAACCATAATATTCCGGGTTTTTTGCGATAATTCCGTAACGCGTTGTTAATTTTTGCTCGCAGGATTAACAATCGTGCAAGATCGTGTGTTTTTAGCTTAAATATATGTTCGTTTGGTGTTTTTCGAGAAACTATAATGCGCACGATATTGCCAAACGGTATTATATATAAATAAATCCGTTTTGCCACAGTTGTTTAAACATTTATCGACTAGTAAAAATCACTTCTGCCTTACTATAAAGTTCATAGTTTTAGCCATTACACTGAATACCAGTTGCAATGAAGCCAACTTTTAAGACTAAACAATTTTAATCTAAACATTATGTCATACACGATGTAGTAATCACAACGTGAAAGCAATATATTGAAGTCAGTAAAACCGGGAGGTAAACTGCTATAAGTGCAATAATAAAAAAATATATGTGACTCAGACATATACCCACGATTTTTGCAGTGGGGAGGGGCGGGGGGGGGGGTGCATACCCAAAGTCCCCCGGCGGATAAAAAAAATTGGTATGCGAGTGCCGAAGACACACGGCTTTAAGGGGGGTCCGGGGGCATACCCTTTCGAACAAACTTTGAAAATTGCGATCTTCGAATTGCAATCACAGCGTTATTTTTTGTCATTTAAAGTCTTTTGCTATCCCATCAGGCGGACAGTTTTGGCTCCTGTGGGATGGGTACGCACTGTGGGGTGGGTACTACGGGCCTGTGAGTGCAATTGTTACCTTCATATCAGAACAGAAACTTTTACTTATACCTTTACCGTTTTAACCAGATCCATGGAAATAGCAATTAGATTTGATTGCAAAGTTTTATAAAGATTAAATGGGTTTGATCAACGAAAGGTGATATGTTGTGTTTTACGCCTGTGGGGTATAGTGTTTAGCTGACGTTTCGAGTGTTTGCCTTTCGTCGGAGCAGACTGCTAAACACCATATCCCACAGGCGTAAAACATAACATATCAACTTTTTGTTGATCAGACCCATTTGTTTAGTGTACTCGCCCGCGCAGAAAAATCATTTTTATAAAAAAACTTGTCTTGCAGTGTACAAAGATTAAACTGAGTATGTTGAGACCATATTTCATATTTTTATGAATTCATTTAGAAGTTTTCCGTTGGACCTCTCCAACAGTTTTACCAGGCATTCAAACATTAGTACTATTTATGGGAATATATAATACATATAATCAAATATCGTTAGTTATATATATAATTCAAGAAAGACTCATTATTTTTACCTGAAATTGAATGGAGAGATACCGTATTTTCTCGATTTAACGCCCAGCCCCGATTAGACGGCTACCCCGCTTGCCGGGATGACAAGGCCGAGTTTGCATTTAATGCCGTTGGGGGTTAACTCGGGTCCCGGCGTTACTTGGGGGTCCGGCGTTTATTCGAACTATTAGTAGGAAGTCTCAAAATTCGTTGTTATAAGACACGTAGATGTTAAATATATAAACATAACAAAAATAATTTGTTACTATTATTAATATTTTTATTATTATTATTATTATTATTATAAACGTTGTTGTTGTTGTTGTTGTTCTTCTTCTTATTTCATTCTGAATTTCTACCAAATTTCTTGAGATTTGCATGAAGTGATGAACATTCAGCTGTTTAGTTCTGATCAAAATGACAGTCCATACTTTCTATCGTTAATGGTAGCACCGAAGTGCACATTATTTTCGTTTGTAAGCATTCATGTAATGTAAAGCAAATAAACGTGAATGAATAAATGGTAGAACGAATTCATGTAGTCATGTTAACAAGGTAAATGTATAAGTATGCCAAGTACAGAAAACGGCTCTTTTCCCTTCTATATATAGCTCGAGGAGTTTGCAGAGGTTCACTTATCGCCACTAGCAGAGCGTTGGAGAAGTTTCTATCTGATTAAACAAAGATAAGATAACAAATAATTTATAAGATTTCAAGACTATATGACTAGTCGTTTGTAGTGTTCAAAAAATGCATACGTTAAGTTTGTGATAAGTGCAAATAAACGACGAGATAGAAAAAGAAACCAAAAACGCTGACATATTTATAATTTTTCTATACTAGACTCAAGTTTCACAACTTTTCTTGTTTTTTAAATTAGTTTTCCAAGCGTAGTTTAGCATAAATTGTTGAATGGTGTTGACGTGACAGGAAGGCAAACGCTAATTAATAGACTGCAAAACAGCCCCTTCCTTCGCCAGAAGTCCTAAAATTGTCTTTTTTGATCGAGTTTTGGTGCGCGGTCGTGAAATGGGAGAACGGGGCGAGGAAGAAGTCGCGCGGCCAGGGGAAAAAGGAAATGGGGAGAGAGGCGGAAGGAAG
>JAOBRG010125437.1:0-19252 GCA_027574985.1 Umimayanthus nakama | reverse complement strand
ATTACTAGATATACCTATTCTGATGAACCAATCAGAGCGCGCGAAAAGTGCTATCCACCTGTTTGGTTAATACTAATCTAGGATAGCCACCTCTAGACTAAATTTTCAAAACGGCGGCTCTCTTTGCCACTGTTACCGAAGACTGAGAAAATTCGTCAAATAAAAGAAGTAACTAAGCACAAAATCCACCTGTTTGGCTAAAACACTAAAACAACTATTCCCTTCAGAATGAGGAAGCCATCCCAATCAATAAATAAAAAGAAAGCGACGAAATAGGTTTGAGTGTTTTCCAAGGTATAAAAGTTTTGCCGTTTGAAATATCATTTCTACCTCTCAATTTCACAAGGGATACATAAATCGTTACGCAAACACAAAACAACTGTCAACCTCTGGTTTGTTTATAAGCTTCAAATTACGGCATAAAAGTACAATGATTGTAAATTTTTTCTTCGCTGATTCACTGGTTTGGTAAATGCTAATGTAATCACTTACTGCAGTGTTGGTGAAAAGCCCAGTATACTAACCTCCACTTCGGTGAATAATTGCTTACTAGTCAACTCATCTTCAGGGAGTTCTTTAAAACTATTACGTTCTTTTCTTTATGATAACTTGGTGTAGTTTAATCACCTGAACGGAAACAAATTTATCAACTTCGAATTATGTTGCTACTGTCTGGCCGCGTGCATGATCTCATGTACTAGGTAAAAACTTTCAGCCAGACCCGATCGTCAACAAAATTAGACTACGAGCAATCCTTTTTTTTCTTCTTGAATTTGTGGACCCGTGGAAAAGACAGGGCGAATGTCAATGGTCGGAAATCTAAGCGAGGAAAACCAAGAGAAGAGAGAAAATAGGTTTTTCCTCGCCTAGGTTTCAGCACTGTCTTTACCACAGCTCGACAAACTCACGAGAAAAAACAGGGTCTGTTCGTATTTAAACAGAATATGATGTTATCAAATACAAAGAATTTAAAAGAATTGTCATTGCTTAACTCAATAGCCTTTGAAAGCTATTATGTAAAGACACATAATAGTGTGGTTTTTCTAACTTTCTAAATCTTTTGGAGTGTATGAATCTAAATTCAAGGTTTTGCAGTGAAGTGATCGGGGTAATCTCTGTTTGTGTTGTCTTTTTCTATAAAGTGCGCACCAACCTAGCATTGCTTTCTTTCCGGGTCCTTTTAACAGGTTGGAATCTATCTGCAAACTAAAGATTTTAAAATCGCCACTAAACTGAATTACGTACAGGCTTAAGAAAGTGTCTTTAGACTTCAAAAATAGGGCAACCATGCTTGACAAATAACATCAGGGTTCACGTTGCTTCGTCAGTTTGAGGCAATACCACAAGAATAAAGCCACACAAGTGAAAAACATTTTTCTTACTTCGGCAGTTGCCCGTAGGCGCTTCCCTGACCCCCCGACCCCCCTCCCCCACCCATTTTCCTTCTCTCCCGCTCCGACGGCTCTGTGCCTAACTGTATGTTAATTCCTTAGGATAGTGTAGACTTTTATGTTCGTGATACTTGGTACACCCTATATGCATAATTTACTTCTAAGCTGCCAAGTCTTAACAAACTCATAAAGAGTTTGTCGTTGTTTATTTGGTTGACTTTTTGCTGAATAATTAGCTCAGGTCTCAGTTTCTGATGAATTGGTGATGGTGAAACGAACTGGCACCGCAACACCCGTGTCACGCTAGTTGTACGTCCTGGGGGGGGGGGGGGTCTGAAAACTATCTTTGAATTAGTGAGAGTGGTTTTGGTGTTTGACGCTTCCACTAGATTACTTGCTTGTTGCTAGGTTACAACCGATTTGAAAGGTTACTATGATCATTGGCAACAAGGAAGGGGTGGGCTGGGGAGAGGGGACAGAGCGTCGGCCAATTTCCTGTCTTCCAATCAAACTGACATGCGGTATCCACCAAAACACTAGCTAGCTGTCAACACAAACCGCTCCAATTATGCATAATTGAGTTAACTGCACGCAGTCTTGCTCGTTCCCAGCCCTCTCCAATTTTCGTTCCAGCGAAACTGTTTGCCTTTTCTTTTTTAAAGTGTGGCATATAACGCTTCAAATTAAAACGTTTTGTTGTAGTTAAATGTTTCACTTGAACCTTAGGAGTTTGACAATTTAAGAGAAGGAAGAGAAGACACTGTACTCGGGAAATTGAAACTTTGAATGTAGGTCCTGAATTTTCTTCCTGTCCCGACAAAATTTTCAACTCATTGTGTAAAACAAATTTAGTTGTTGAAAAGTCTTCAAAATTCAAAACTCCAAAAGTTTAGGAACAATGGTTAGGTTTTAAGAAGATGGTACATTAATCTTAGTTGGCAGAGACTTGTACCAAAATGAAGAGTTCTATATGGTGCCCTACCAAAAATACCCGACAAGGTGGCCTGGCCTCGTTTGGCCCCGTTGGCCTCGTTTGGCCTCGTTTGCCAATGCTTCAAGCATAAAGACCTGCTTGCCAGGGAACTAGTGCTAAGGGTTAAATTTGAGTTAAAGTCCCGTGTGCACAATTGCAAGGACCGACGCGTCAGGTGTGATGTTTAGCTAACGCCGACATGGTTATAAGAATAATGATAATGATGATGATTTTCACGCATGCGCAGTGGCTATTTTTTAACATTTTGGTTTAGGTTCTGATATTAGCACGATATACGACCCTGCGGTTTTCTCACGACCCCGTAAGACCAGCAGGGGAGTGGTTCTCGTGCTGAGTGAACATGGCTTAAACATACAATCAGGCAGATAACAACACTATAGTGCGCTTCATAAAGCAAATTTGTATTAGTGTCACATAAGAAATTTTCAGACAAAAAAACAGTTGTAATCATTCGCGGGGCAGTTAGAAGTGTTTCAGGAGCACCTGTAGCTAGTTACGAAACTAATGGATGCGAATACGAATCAAGCCTTGTCACTGAGTTATTGTATTAAACTCGACTTGGGTTTTGCGCGTATTTGCAGGTTTTTCCCAAAGATTATTATTGGTACCCCTATTTTATTTTCAAGCTAGTTCTATTCCCGTAAATCAAAAGAATTAATTGCCATTTGGTTTTGCAAGGACATCAATACCTTTCTATTTGATCATCGCGCGCCATCCACTCCAGAAAAAATCTGAGAGCAAACAAGAGGCTTTCGCCGACACAGCGAATTCGTGAGCTGAACAAACTTATGTAGTTCAACCGCTGCGAAAACTGATTACATTTACTATTAGCTTTTGAAACTGTCACACCAAGCTCCACCATATATTTGCATCAGTATTTCTCTGAACATATTTCGAACAACGGGATACAAAGTTACCTGCTACAGACGGCTGAACTCACGTCGTATTGTTCAGCTGTTCGTAAGGATTAACCTAGCAGCTTATCACTTTACGTGTAAACTTTAGTCATACAAAAGATAAGAATTATTTCCTCAAAAATAAGCACTAAAAAAAAAACTATTCATCAGTAGGATTCCCAAGACGCATGTGTGCAGTTCTGCAGTTGCTTCGGCTCCAACGCTGACAGTTTCGTGTTTCAGTAAAAAGAAAATCACTGAATGGAAATGGACAAAACAAAATTGGACAAAAAGTAAAATTTAAGATAAATCGAAACTGAGTCAGTTTAGAAAACGAAAACTGTCAGAATCTACCAAATCGATCATGCAACGTGCAAATGGCTTTTTTAGGCAGTGATGGTGGGAAAAATGCGGAGATTCTATCACATGAGCCCAGCATGCACACACAATGTCTACAGCCTTTTAATTTGCACGCAGTTTGCAAAAGCCGTAGGGTGTTGGATCAAGTCCTGCTGAGTACCAAAGATTTTTCTTCGCGGGGTTTTAAGAAATATTTTAACCATTAGCCGCTTCTTATGAGAAAGATCTGCATGTCAGTTTTTGCTAGAGTAATTGCTATAAACATCGTGAGAAAAAGACTCGTATTTGCCGGAGAACAATTACATGCTTTTTGTTATATGAACCAATCATAATGAAGTCAATTTTGGCCTAGCCTCGTTGTTCTTAACTTTTCAGGACATTTCAGCCTCAATTGTTCTTAAGCTGTGCTTATTTTAAAAGTACTCATAAGAACAACAACAGTAAGAAAAAACCTACTCCTAAAATGTTGCAAATGTACCTAGTTTGTGATCAGGAATCAAGCTGATTATTCGACCAGTCGATCTCAACGTTTGGAGTAGTTTTAGCGCTCAGTAAATTGAGTTTGAGGAAAATAATATATCTTTGTTAAAAAAAGTAAACTTTGCATTTCTTGTTCCAAATCCCAGCCTCAATTGTTTTTAGCTTGTTTTTAATTTTTTTTGGCCAAATCTGAGCCTCGTTCCTCTTATGAAATTGTTCTTTCAAGCCTGAAATCGTGTCAGTGTATTTATCCTAATAAAACCAATCGGTTGATTATAGAAAACTCCACTGGTGTGGGCCAGTGACCAGCAGGTTTGAAACTGTTATTGAATAAAACTCGCTAGTTTGAAACTCTTTCAAAGCAATTTTGAAACTAATAGAACTTTTCAAATATTTCAGTTGCTTCATCGACAGCGAGTTCTAAAGCTGAGTCTGAAAATTTGGCTTTATATGTTCTGCTCCCTCTTGAATGGGCAGACAACTTTGGAATTACCTTTAGCACCGAATGACTCAGTGTTTGGGACACTGTGTTTTCTTTTGTTTCTTCTTTGTCTCTACAGTGACTGTATATCTCTCATTATCAGCCGCTGTTTGTTTGCTGTCGTTGCATTATGTCTGCTTCCCACCTCATGGGATCAAAAAGTCTCTGTCCCTTAGTCTCTAAACACGCCAAATTCTACTACTGAATTCTACTAAAGGCCTCCGTATGATTATTTTGTTTTTATATTTTTCATAAATACCTGTGTATGATCATTTGCCTTATTCCAATTACCAAATAACTTGTGTTGTGTGGGTAATGTAAGGAGAAATTACATATTGATAAACCGGCTGGGGCTGAAACAACTTTCATTTTGATAAAACACTATTTTATAAGAACAGTGAAACTCTAATCGCCTGAAAAAAAAATAGAACAATCTGAGACCGAAATGAAAATGGCAATAAAAACAAGCCTAACATGTTTAACAAAAATCACTGGCACACGTACTTGAAATATCTTTCACAAAAAAGCATTCCGAAGATACTGTCCGCCTCGTGAATCACAAAAAAATCCGGGCATACAAACTTGGCAACGACGTTTTAGATGATCATCAGCACCCAAAAAAATACGGCAGCTAAAAAGGACAAAATGAGAACCCCTTTGAACCTTTTTAAAATTGTTGAAAAAACAAAAACATTCCTGAGTCTGAGTAAAATTGTAGCACCATTTAAGCTTGATCATGAAGAACTCAGTTATGCATGTAAAGCTGCTTAAAAAAGACATGATGTTGAATTCAAGTGCTCACTGATGCAATAACATTGTGTATAAAGCTTAGTTGACCGTTTGGCCCACGCTGTGTAGCGCCACACTTGAATGATGCCGTGTTTTCAAAAATAATTAAAACTAGAAGGTGCGTTTATCATCTCCTGTCGAACGCAATCTTAATTTGATTGACAGTTTGTAAACACAGAAATAACATATAACAATTAAAGACATGATTTATTAACAGCTTTGAAATCAAAATTAACAAGAACTCACGTAGGATGCGAGCCTCGCATCTTGTATACAATTATTACTGAAACGATGTCTATAGAAGCTACTAAATACCAAATAAATGCAAGATTTACCGAGCTGCGCAAGCTCTTGAATCTGTTTCAGCAAAAAAGAAACTAGTAAAGCTTTTTTCGCAAGATTTTAATTATTTTTTCAAGTGCTTTTAAAACACGCTAAACAGCTAATGAGATACAATATATCGGATATCACTTACATGCCCCGGGTTACATGTATAGTTTGAACTTGCAACTCAAATTCGAGAGCCGATAGAATCTCTTTTCGCCCCAGCTCTTGTTTAATGAAGAGGGCAAGGCTACTCGAAATACTGCCGCTGTAAAACAGTGTCCTATAAAAATCGATGTTGCCAATGATGAGTCGTAGCACCCTTGTTTTTCAGCCTTTGCTATCATTTTACTGTTCAGAAAATTTTGCTTTCCAGATCCCCTTCCCAGTATTTTACAGCATTCTCTGGCCTGACCAGGCTCGTGCACTGACAAATCGATTCCAGTCCCAAAATGTCGATAGGGCGCTAATCGATGAACTCGTGGCACTTTGGCAAACATTTTGCAAGACAAAATACAACTGAAAATTTTATATTCAAGGAAAGGAAATAATGAGTTGGAGTTACAGGCAGCAAGGCGCCACTTGGGCGCCGCTTAATCATGCAGTTAGGCAATGAACTTGCCTCTGTGCTATTGACTATTGTCTTTACGGCTTTGTAACTTATTATTGGAGCATGAGTTCGTAAATTTGAACATGTAGCATTAGAAAGAAAATTAATGAATCACCAACATTTTTGTACCGAATGTGAAACAGATTTTTGCCATGCGAGAAATCAGTTAGATAACAAATTAAAAGGGTTTGGCGAAAGCTTTTCTAGGTCATAGAAACTAAAAGCCGGCAAATTTATGCCTGATTTCTCAGGGAGCCGATAAGGATTGCCATTAACAAAGAATGAGTTTATAGGGCACCACTCTGTCTCAGCATAAACAACTAAACCGAGGTTGAACAATAGTGAATAGGGCTTGTTTTGCACTGATATCGACAGGTAACAATGATAGAGTGAGTCAAATGTAAAGTCAGGAAGACGTGAGAAATTTTCCAACTGGTTGACGGAAAACAAGCTGTAGATGATTAAGAATACGCTACGCTACTTGGAGGTAGCGTTCATTTTTGTCGACTAATGCTTGAAATGATGATAACAATAAAACCAATTTCTCATGATTACTGTAAAACAATTTATGTTAAGTTTAGTGTCACTTTATATGTAATTTATCTTTGTAGCATTGCTATTTGGGACCGTTTGGGTACACGTACCCAGTCCGTCTGTAGTTTCTGGAGTGGCGAACATTCAAAATCATGGTAAAGAAGTAAGTGCTTTATATGGTCATGTGACATGCCTTGCAAAAAGACAAATTTAATTCCTTTGAGCCTTTGCTTGACAATAAATTAAATTTAAATATTTTGTGCTTGTGCAAGAAATTTCTGGGCTACGTCATCGATATCAGATACAGAAACTGGAGTTTCTCTATTGTAAATGCTTTTTGAGCACCGCCATTTGATTGCTTTAAAATTACAGCATTCTAATTGGTATTAGTAAAATACTAGTCAGTTGATATAACTAATTTACACCTTTTTTTATTGTTTATTGATATTAAAATGTCAAATTAAGGCATTTTCCTTTCCTTCAGTTTCATTTTTCTTGACAAAGTTGGCACTCAAATCTCTCATTTATTCGATGGTACTGTAAACCCTGTAAATCTCCGGGTTTATGACGTGTTGTTTGTGTCAGTCCTTCAGCTAGCTTTTTTCGTTATCCATATGGTTGTCAACTAAAAATGAATACAAAACCCGCCCACTCGCTAATTTCGGCACCTTGTGTGTTTCATAATTAATAAAGAAAATAAATATTTTAATAACATCAGTACAAAGAAAAGCTCGTCCCGTTGTCAGTGCAAACTAACTTTGCAAGATACTTAGTTGTCTGTGTAGAATAAATCCTTTGTTTAGTAATGATTTGATATAACATCATAGCAATGGAAATATTTAGACAAAAAGAGCATTCTTCATCACTAAAAAATTGTAACAATTTTTGACACTTGATAATTTATATTAGTTTAAATGTCTTTTGCCTTTTAAAAATGACCAGTCAAATATCTGACTGTTGGTGCTGCACATCAAAAGAGAATGGTTTTAGACACTGCTTTACAACCCCCAATAAAACTAAACAAACGGATAAAACTTAGCATCAGCTTCATTCAAGGTTATTTGGTTTCTGCCATTCGACACTGATATATCATTTTGGCACACTTGGCGGTCTTCGACAAACAAAACCCTTTGTTTGATTCCTCCATAGAAAACACAATAAAATCCACAAAACGCCATTAGTTTTGTGTAATTTACATTTTAAGTAAAAAGAGTAGAATGAAAATACAAAACAACAGTGACATTGAAGGTTAAGTGAAGGTGAAAAGCAAGATAGAAGCTGCCATTTTGAACGTCGAAGGACTTGGAACGCTTTGAAGTTCTTTAGTCACAGCATGCCTTCATTCCGGGAGTTCCTTCAAATCTTAACAGTAACCTCAAAGACCCTTGTTTACGCTTGATTAAGCTCCTCGAGGCTATTCTTTTAAACTTCTATTTGATATTTTAATCGCTGATGAAAACTATGCAATGTCATCTTAAATTGAACGCCGGAGAGTAAAGAGAAAGAAACGCTCCGAAGCCCTCCGCACCGACAAAGTCGGAATGGAATCAGAAAACACTTAAAAAGGAGAAAAGATCTCGACCTTCCAATATTTAGTGAAACAGAGACCACCTATGGGTTATAGTGTGCACTGAAATGCAAATTTACTCGCATTGTATATAGACAAATCCCAGCTAGCGGAAAATTGTACAACCGAATGGCAGTTCCACCGAGGGACATCTCGCATCACATTTCCTCGAACATCTCTTCCAAGATAAGTAAGTGGGTTCTGCGAGCAACGACACTGGTGAAAGAAAAAAAGAAAAACTCGAACTCAAATGGAAGTAAGTTTTACTGTGAATATCCAGATCCCGAATTTCCTCGTGTTTCTGACGGAAAACGTATGGAACCTGTAGCGGTGCCAAAATCCACCATGAGTTCATCAAGGCCAAGACAGAGAAAACTTTCCAGTATAACTCCACCAAATCTTGAAAAGATAGTGGAACATCCAAGACGTACAAGAAAAACGTCTGCTCCTTGTCCTCCGCATAACTTTGAGTTTCAACTCGACGATAAAAACTTGAAGAGGAATGCACATTCTGGCAGTAATATACCAGAGCTAGCTTGCAAGGAATCCCATCGAGGAAACTTATTATCTGACACGGGAAGCTTTGAAAGTCCCACCTACTATAATTCTGAAAGTGGTTCGGCAAGCGTGATTGACAGAGAAATTAATAATAATGACAATAAGTGTGTGGTCAAGGTACCGAAGGAGTGTAAAGAGTTAAGCTCTATTGGCGTTAACGAGCAGGAAACGCGCAATCATTTTGTCAATAGTAATGGCACCGCCGCACTTAATCACAAGTGCCCGGCAAATAATGCTCGTGGGGACGACAGAAGAGCAAACATAACTATTTTACAAAGAGCCCATCAGGCAGGTAACACCGAAGAGGAGAAAAGATTAATCTGTATCGATTCTAACTGTCCCCCTTCGCTTAGCAACCACCTTGTGAACACCGAAGACCTTGCAATGCCAGTTTTATCACAACAAATCACACTACGTTTACAGAAATGGGTAGAAAGTGCAACGAAACGGGCGCTTGCCCGCGAACGAAAATACAGCGAAGATTCAATTAGCTCGAACAGCAGCAATAATGAGTCAGTCTCTCCCGGAACACATGAAAATAACGTTTGGGGAACAAGGAACGAACCGGCGAAACCCAGCGAAATTCGAGAGCTCGAATCAGCCATCAAAGAGCTTGTTACTGGCATCGGTTGTAAAAGATCTTTAAAAAGGAGTTCGGGAATGAACGCTCAGAATTGCACCCGGACTCGAGAGGAAAGTCTTAGTCTTGCAAGCGATTGTAGTGATAGTGGTTGTAGACTTTCGGATTCCAGATCAGACGATTTAAGTGACTACACAGCAGGAAAAGATGAAATTGATGCGCTCTCTGATGACCAAATCATTTCAAAGATTGCTGTATTAACAAATGAAGTCTCTTCAGAACAAAGTGCTTTTGTTACTTCTAGGATCGGACAAGGGAATGATGCAAATTTTCTGTCTTCCGATCAGCCGATCGGAAATGATAAAAGCAGTATTTCAAGAGTTAATTTTAAAGACCCAGGGAACAAAATCATGGATGACAGATCAACTGAGTATGATGAAATTAAATATGCAAAAAGCTCTACGCTCAAATATACAAACAAAACTGAGCAACAAGTCAACAAACTTGGAATGACAACAGAGCCAGGAACAAAAGAAACAATTAAAGAAGAAGTAAACTCGAATAAAAATGAATTTGAAGGAAAGAAAGCGCCCACAATTGTAGAACCATCAACTTTGTCTGCTAATAATTTCAGAAACAAAAGTCTCGGGAATGAGGAAGGGAAAACATCTATCGGCGTAAATTCTACAAACGTTAGTGATGAAGGAAATACTGGCCCGGAAAGAAAGCTTACAAAGCGCATTCCGCCTCCAAGACCGCCAAGACCAAATCTTGAGAAAAGATATACATCTCCCAGTTCAGATTGCTTGAAAGTAAAGGATATTCCAAAGCGCGAAAGCTTGCCAGCGATATTTGATTTCAAGGACACCGATCTAGCTGAGTTTGCACAGACGTGCGTTAGGCAAGCGAACAAAAAAGAAAAGCGTCTTGGTAGTCAAAAGAAAGTAACTGGCAGCGAAGATAATAAACATGAGAGTCAAAGCGGAAATGTCGGCAATAAACAAAACATATTAAAAGCGTCTCCTGGATCGCCAGAGAGGGTGAAAACAGTTGTAAAAATCAATCAAATCAGTGAGTCAGTGAAACAAACAGAAAATAATCACCTTCTAGCAAGTCCAACTATAGCAACAAGCTCAGCCCAAAGATGGTCACTTGAGGAGCAAAGTTTAATTGAAACCCAAGTTCTCAATGAAGAAGAGCTTTACCACGAGTTTGAGAACATCCATCAAGAACCTTTTTCACACACCGGCAGAGAAAAGTCTTCAAACGTTTTTGAAAAACTTTCAAAAGGGAAGAAAGCAAGCAGCCCGAAAACACCAAAACTGCACAAATTCCCCTCATTACCATTGTTCTACCGTCCCAAAAGTCCTAAGACTACCACGGTTCAAGAGAAGTCGAAAGAGCGAAGAAGAAAATTCAGCCACTCGGGCAATGGGTCCAAGTCGTCGGAGACCGACGACTCAATCACGGAGCAAGTCGAACCGGCTATATTTTGCTCACGATCCGGGACTTTGTCTGACGACTCTCATACACCTGAGCTTGGGAAAGGCAGGAGGCGCTCTGATACCATGCCTATCACCTTTCAAGAGACCCTTCACTCTCAATCACCTCCTGATCCTTTCTACCACGGCTTGGAATCGACAACGGCTCTCGCTAACGGCGCTGGTGCACGGAGATCTACAATCTCCGCGGACTCACTCCTCATCGACATTTCACGGCGTGAAACCAGTGAAAACCAAAGAGAAACCACTCCAGACGCGGACAACAAGACAAGAAACGATCACAAATCGCGGCAACGAAAGGTTAGTGCACCTTGCCTGCCGATTCCGTACGTTGAAGAGCTTGTCTAAGGCAAAGATTAAAAACTGAGAGCTAGGATAGCTTAACTATGGCATAGACTCGTTTTGAAAAAGAGAACGTACTCACACTACGTTCTGGGAAATTCGGCTTAGAATGTTTAACTAAGAACCAAATCTGAAAACCTCAAGTCATATGATGGGTGTTATAGTTTTGAGCATGCCGGAGCATTAGATTCTTCAAACTTAGATTTAGGCAAACTCGAATGTACCTGTTCTTCTAGAGATTATTCTTACCAGTGGTTTAAAAGTGTAAGTTTGATATTTATTTTGAAATCCGCCTACGTATTGGGTTTATATGCGTATGGAGACGGGAAAAGTTGCTTGTTTAAACTGCATTAAATAGTTTACAGGAATTTCAAGTTTAAACAACCTCTACGGATCATGGTTAAATTTTGTAAGTCATAAATTGAGTAGCTACACTATTTAAGATCATTCCCGGTTTTGTTTACTCCCTTTTGATTCAATGTTTACATGCGGGTAAGCCACGGCAACCTTTCTCGTTTAAAAAACTTACTGTGAAACACTATTTTGTTTTTGCTAGCTATATATTGACCAAACGAACCTGTAGGAGACAATACACTCCCTTACTATGTTTCAGAGATCTGCCCGAGACGGTGATCTATGGATTATAATGTGTTGGATATAGTGTAGCTTAAAACAAAGTTTGTTAGCTATATAATTTTAGAATTTATAATTATTGTATGTGTGACACACGGTAAAAAAGTGAAAAAAGGATTCTGTATCCTGTTTTAAAAGGTGTAAATATTTACAAAGTATGTTGAACAGTTTTATGATTGTGCTATAAAACTATATGAAATTGATTGAAATTCAATCCAATTAAGCTCGTATCACTATGTATGGTACACAAACTTGAAACATCTCCTCCTCCAAAAAGATATGCTCAGTAAACTCTGGCAGTTTCACGACACACAATTAGTGCCAATTGTGAATTATTTCAGCATTATACTAAATACGATCTTTCAGTTTCCCTTACCAATTAGTACCTAAAAGTTAATTTTAGTACAATGAGTTTAGAAAGCTTACGAAACAAAATTTAAAATAGTCCAAGCTGCAAGTACTATCCATATCCGCATAGCTGCGTCATTGAAAGGCAATGTTGCGAAAACAACTAACGCTTAATGACTTATGTTAGATGAAAAGAATGCGAAAGAAACATGTAGGTAAAAAAATTCCTATTTTTGGTTTCTGAGTGGAACTGGCCAGTGTCCTCAAATGGCTTTACACAGTTCGTCTTCAGTATGTAATCTATAAATTGGTCAAATGTGACCAACTATACTAGGAGATAACCGAGTGCAATGTTATCAAGTGTGTGTACTGAGCTATCACAGTCGGTTGCCGCGGCCTACGGCAGTGTTCAAAACAAGGAAAAATATCAGAACTTCTGTTTATTTCCATGAAATGATGTTACATTTGCATTGATCTTTTATGTCATTTGATGGCAACTTATATATGAGATATATTTATATATCAAATGATTAATAAAACAAGTATTTTTATCGATTAACTCTGTAGATTCACTTGTTCAGCAATCGAACCACATTGGTTTTCTCTCTCGCTTTGTGTGTCTCTCCGTCTGTCTTTCTCTCAGTCTGTCTGTCTGTTTCTCTGTCTCTCTGGGTGTCTGTTTGTCTATCTGTCTGTCTGTCTGTCTCCATCTCTGTCTGTCTGTCTCTCAGCTGGGTTTGCCTTTCTCTCTGTCTGTCTGCCTGTTTATCTGTCTTGGAGTCTGTCTGTCTGTCTGTCTCTCTTTCACAAAAACACACACGTACACACAAACATACACACACACGCGAACAGACACACACAAACATATGAAACACACGCGCACACACGCACACACACTAACACACACACACACTCACGTACTTATACAGATAGAATTTACCGACACAAAAAGTGGTTTTCATTCGACCTCGAACCAAAAACAGACGAACTGAACGCGAACCGATATTTTGGATTTTTTTATTGGTTCTGCGAGCACTAGTATAGACTTTTTATTTTGTTTATTGAACGTCGTGTTTTGATTACTACTTGCCGGGCGAGTAGATTCTGCACATAGCTGACAAAGAACGAACAGCTAGAAGCTTTTTTACTAGACAGACGAGCAGTTAGACTAAAACCACCAAGTGTTGCTACCAATGTCTTTCCTCGCTGTGGCAGATGACCAAACGAAAGTTTCTTTAAAATGATCATGCGCACGGACGAAACTCTCGTTCGCGAATAAACATTTAAAAATACCACAAGCGCTCACATTTGATTCAACACGGTCGCAGGGACACACAGAAACGTGCGAACGCTTAGCTGACACAGGTAAATAGAATGTACGCTTTCTACGTTCAATAAAGCAAAACTATGAACTTGGTAACAATGCCAAAGAAGGAATTCGTGTGTAGGTTTTGAGCTGGTTGCTGCACTCATTCTTTGAGTTATCCATTCATTACGAGTATAAGAGTCAGTGTCGGTGTTGTTGATAATTGTGTTGGTGTTCCGTACGCGTGAAGATGCCGTTTAATGTAGTGTTGGTATTGATTGTTGGTATTCAGTGGGTTTTTTTGTTTATTGATGTGTGGTGTTAGTAAGTGTGTTGGTAGGTTGTTGTTAGTGCTGGTATTGGTGTTAGTATTCCGTTTTGTTGGTTGTTTTTTGATATTGGTGCTTGGTACTTTTAAGTGGTATTGATGTTGATTGTATTGTTGGTATTCAGTGGTTTTTTGTTAATTGATGTGTGGTGTTAGTAAGTGTGTTTGTGGGTTGTTGTTGGTGCTGGTATTGGTGTTAGTATTCCGTGGTGTTGGGTTTTTTGATGTTGGTGCTTGGTATTCCGTGCTATTAGTTTTCAATGGTGTTGATGTTGATTTTTACGTTGATATTCGGTGGTGTTTGTGTTAATTGGTTTATGATGGTAATAAGTGTGTTGGTGGGCTGTTGCTGGTGCTGGTATTGGTTTTGCTATTCCGTGGTGTTGATGTTACTTGATGTTGGTGTTGATATTCCGTCATTGGTCTTAATGTTCTGAGTTGTTGGTGTTTAGTTGATGTTGGCGTTGATATTTGGTCGGTGGTGTTAGTATTCCGTGGTGTTGATGCTACTTGATGTATTGTGTTGCTATCCCGTCAGTGGTGTTAGCATTTCATGGTGTTGGTGTTTATTGGTGTGTGGTATCAGTAAGTTTGGTGATGGGTTGGCTTTGGTACTGGTATTTGCGTTAGTATTCTTTTGTGTTGATGTAGGTTGATGTTGGTTTTGCTTTTCCGTCGATGGTGTTAGCACTCCGTGGTATTGGTGTTTATTGATTGTTGTTGTTCAAAGGCGTTTGTGTTCTTGGTGTATGGTGGTGGTGGTGGTATTAGTGTTATTACTCCGTGGAATTGATGTTGATTGCTGGTATTCAGTGGTGTTTGTATTTATTGGTGTGTGGTGTTAGCAAGGATGCTGGTCGGTTGTTGCTGGTGCTGGTCTTTGCGTTACTTTTCGGTGATGTTGGTGCTGGTATTTCGACCGTTGTGTTCAGTGTGTTTTGAGGTGTTGATGTTGATTATTGGTGTTCAGTGGTGTTTGTGTTTACTGGTGGATGGTGTTGGTGGGTTGTTGTTGTAAGTGTTGTTGATGGTGTTGGTTTTCTGTAGCGTTTGTATTGAAAACTGTTAGTGTTCAGTGGAGTTTGTGTTCGGTTGTTTGTGCATGGTGTTTAACAGTAAAAGTGTTGGTGTTGATGCTTAGGTAGTCTTGTTTATGTTGTGTTGTTGTCGTACTTGAAGTTTGTAGTAAAAATGTTCAGACTTGTACCCAGTCGCTTTTAGGCGGTAGAAGGGGGGGTGACGCTGAGAGTTCTGGCAAGGAAACGAGGGCGCTTAAAGAGTTATGAGAAGGACTTACTCGGGAAAGAAAGCTTCCTTCTTTTTGTCTTCCCCACAATCCTTTGTGAGCCCTTAAAAGCGACTGGGTACGAGTCTAACAAATGTTGTTATTTACCGGGGTTAGTTAAACGTAAAACTTGTTAGTGTTAGTGCAAGTGGCCAGAAGTATAACAAGTCTATACTTCTAACTGCACTTCAAACACAAACTAACTTTATGTTAGTGATTATCTTTATCTGAGTGTTAATGTTCTTATCTATTTGACAACATCTCTGTGTGGGTGTCAATATTTACGTCAAGTCTCTATTGCTATCTTTCTATGTCTGTGTTGTCTGAGTCCTTTGTTTACGAGTGTATCAATTGCCCCTGTGTATTTTTCAAATCCGTGCTTGTGCATATCTGAATTTAACACCTCAGAGAGAGGGAGCCTCTTGGTTGCAGAACTATATTAAGATCGCTTAAGACAAAAATCCCACAAACAGGAACAAGTACTGACTCAATAGACACACTGTATGAATAAAGTTTTAAAACCAATATAAAGGTTACCATTACCATCTGATGACGTTAGCAGTCCGAGTCTTGCCCAACCGTGAATTTAGTGACTATTTTCGTACTTGATGCAGTGTTTAAAAGTGATTTCTTAGCATTTCTCAATTTGGCACATTTGGCTCAATTTACCCTTGTTATTCCCCTTTTTAGATTCTTGTCAGGCAATTCAAATCGAGCTTGAAGAAGTTTAGAAAGAGAAATGTACCCTTTCATAAACCAAGTTGTTCAACTTTCCTCTTGAACTAAGTAAATTTTAAAAAATCATACATTTATTAAATATAAGCATAGATAACCATGCCTTTTTAAAAACAGTTACCATACAAGACTGATGGATATACTGAGAACAAGAAACCAGTATTTTAATTGTCCTTTGCACGTATTGTTTCAAGCTGAAGCAAGTTAAAAATGCTTATGCAGTTGACCGCGAAGATTTGGACAGGACGAGTTGGGTCAAGTTCAAAACGAAAGTTGGAAAGGTGGCAATTGTTTAGGTCGCCCAAGGGTTGAAGATCAAGGATAAGTATTCACTCGCCCGTAGAGCTGCTCAGCCGCAAATACATGCATCAGCTAAATCTAATTTTAGTAAAACCAAGTAAATATGCCAATGTTTCTGACCTTGGGATCAAATGGATTGCTGTAGCTAGGTCATTGGCGTGTCACGTATTTGTTGAAACAATTATGTCAATTTTTAAACACTGTAGACCGCTAATTCGCTAATACTCTTTAGCTAAATTACATCTAAACATCGCAGCACTTCAGTTTGGCAGTTTAAACTACAAGCGCTAATTTGTGATCTCAATTAGCTTTAGGATCCGGTAATTACTTTTATCCTTTGGCTTTTTAAAGAGATTTGAGGAATGCCATTATTGTTCTGTAATGATGTCAGTTTTTGTGACGTCACTATACTTTCAACAAGTCTCGACACATTTCGCGAAAGCGTTTCGTTTGTTCCGGGTGTTCCCTTGATATTGGAACCCGCGACATTGATCTGATAGCGTTTTAACAAAGATAAGAGAATTAAAAACAAGCTGTAAACATTTTTAACGTTAGAACATAACAATAGATTGTGTAAAATGCACGCTATTTACAGGAACAACTTTGATAGGAACAAATAACTCAAACTTTTAACAACCTCAAACTGAAGGATAAAAACATAGAGTCAGTTTTCAAATTATATTCGGAAGTTTGAAGTTTAACTGAATAAAGGCTGTGACATAATCTTTTAAGAACCCAGTTTAAACTGGTGTGTACCGAAAGGCATGAACGCTGTAAACTCAATTGTAAACTGCTGTTGAGATTGCTTTTAAAATATACTTTACTGTTTGACCATAACATACAACTTTTGCGCGGTTTTTTGCGTAGCGCTGGCGTGTATCTATAACTTTGAGATAGGCGCCCTCACGTGTGTCTACTGCGCAACATCTGAAAAAAAAACTAGATCTAGGAATGGATTTTGAAATTTTCTAAGTGGAAAACGAGAACCGGGACCAAATAATTAGCATTGGAATGATACGATATGCCAGTTCCAAAGACACACAGCGTACAGTGTTCAACTTACGGACTATTTAAGTCAAGTTATTCGGTACGACCATAAATAGTACGGAAACTTTAACGGACGCGAAGGCGCCAGGGGGGTCTAGGGGTTGCCCCTGAAAATTTTTAAATCGAAAGACGATTTAAGGTACCTTTCCCTGCACTCTAAGACCGATGGCTATGTCAAAAAGGTTCCTAAAATTGTTTATTTTCCTCTAAACTTTGACAAAAGAGCGTTGCCATCAGCTGTATTTTCAAAGTTGATAATTGTCACACCTCTTCTAATGCTCGCAAAGTACGATACTAATTCTTGCGAAGGACCAAAACTAAATGCCCAATGTGTTTTATATTCTGTACAATTATGCTCCGCGAGTTTACAGTCAGCTCGCTGGGAAAAAGATTGGTCACTAGTGTCTCACAGGATCATTTTGAGTAGGTAACAACGATATGATTTTTTACTAGCCTGCGAGTCGGGAGGGAGGGAACGAAAAGGGGGAAAAGTGGGAAAAGAGAAAATGAGTTTTTGTTTTCTTTTTCTGTTCCCCCCCCCCACCCCCCCATTTTTCCCTTCCCACCCTCCCCCCTCATTCCAGTGATAAACAAACAAATATACTCTACACTTGCTTTCTAGCTATTCACAATTGTTCTGTAAGCTTTATAGTGAGAAATGCTTTAGTCCTGAACAATAGGTGCTTTTGACATTTTATTGTACAAATATGTATCCAAAGCCTTTTAGGGATTTTTTCCCATTATCTGCTTTCTCTGTTGCTTCATTCCCACATGCGTTTGTTCCGTCAGTATTGCCAGTGAAGCCCGCTGTTCCAAAGCCGATCCGGGAGTGTGACTGTCCCTTGCAGGAGGAGTCCGTATAGCCAAGGATTCCTATCCGGGCACTCATTTTGTCAAGGGTGTCGCCGCTCTTTACCCGAAATCCCTGCTTGGTGCAACCAGTCTGCAATTGCAAGTTATCGTGAAATATTCCTTTAAATTTATATTTTATTGTCAAAGCAACTACACCTATCTTTAACCCTGGAAGCCCTGAAAAAATGTTATACGAACAATTGAGAAGGGGGGGGGGGGGGAGAACGTCAAGCGGACCAACAGCTACTTTCGAAAAAAATTCATCCCGATTGACATGAAATTTGGTACATATAATGAACTTCCTTTGTATTTTCAACTAAACACAACCACGTGGTGTTGAAAGTGTTTCACTGGCAAATATAGTTACATAAATGACGTCAGAAGTGGCCGCCTTCTTGGGTTTTTAAGTTTTCAGATTTTATTTAAATTTGTATTGTGGCACTTCAAAATGACGAGAAAATTGAATTTAGCGATTGAAACTTTACATTGTAAAGTTGTGATTATTTAGTCAGTACTTGGCGAAAAGGTAAAATTTCTCCGTCAACACACAATTTGCTTGACTAGTTGTGGTGACTTTGCCTAGTTATGAACAAAGAAAAGAGAACAGCTGTACCAAAACTTTTTGACAATCGGTAAAGCAGCAAAACTTTAAAGTCCCCCCCCCCTCCCTCAAGGTTTCAAGGGTTAACAACCATCTCACCAATAACCACCACTTTATAATTTGATCTTCAGCCGAGTCTTGAGGTTTAATAAGAAGACACGGTACAGACTATGGTAAGCAAAAACTGCATTACAATTGAATTGAATAATGAAATGTTAAAACCAAAAATAAGTAAGAAAGTTATGGTATAAATTATAACACTTTCAGTTTCAAAACAGCTGTCTTCGTTTTTACTTTGCACGAAGGAGAAAAGTTGCCAGACTGGACTAGAATTTCTAATTAAGAAATGGTCCATGCTTGGCGTGCGTCTATCGAGTTATGGATGCACGCGGGAAGTTGGGAGAGCACG
>JAOBRG010125326.1:0-19257 GCA_027574985.1 Umimayanthus nakama | reverse complement strand
AGCTCCTCCAGATGCAGGCTTGCAGTTTGCAATGTCATACCTGATCATGAACAGACCCCTTTTATGAAAACGTGTTAGATATGCTAGAAGCAAGTGTGTGTATGTTATTGTTTATTTGAACAGTTTGACCGCTTTTATTCTGCAATCAAAAAGTTGAAGCAGTGCACGAGAGAATATATAAATGTCAGTAAATAGGTGGTAGATGGTGCTGAATTGGCGTTTTTATACGAAAAACGAGAACACAAATTAAAACTACAGAATAATTTTCGTGAGTGGTAGTTTTCGTAACAATCCATTGCGGATACTCTATATGAGTATTATTTCGGGGGCTATAAAACTATACATCACTGAAAAACTTAACAAATTCTCCAAAACAGTGTTAAATTTTATAGTAATTTCAAATAAATAAGGAGAAAGAATGCCTTATTCAGTTTCCGACTTTTATTTTCCCTTTCCGGACTTCCAATTCAGACGCGGTGTGTTTGATGGAACCAATTATTACATTTTCATAGTTGAAACTTACTTACAGTCCAAAACCGTGTCAGTGTTTTATGAAAGGCCGATTTGTTTATATATTACAGCCAAAACTCTGAAAAAAGCACATTGGCAATCGAAAGCGGCATTGTTTTATTGTGATAACTTGAAAGTTTTAAAGTTCCGAAAAACGCTGACACCGTTTTGAACTTCATGCAGCTATAAAGCTGTCTGATTTCAGGTTAGTCGGGACGAAACACTGCCCGAGTTGGAACTTCGAGCGTCTTATAGTTTTGACATAAAAGTAGTCTCGCGAAAAAAAAGCTTTTAAAAGTTTTGGTGTCCCCTCAAGCCCTTTTCTGTTGCAACTTTTCTGTTTCAAAATCTCGTTCTGTGTACGAGATATCACAGTTTATTTTCGGCTACTTTAAAGCGTAACCTCTGATCTATTCATATGGGTAAAAATCTCATTTTGGCCATTTCCTTCGGTGTTAAACTGAACAGTAACCGTAACATGGTCTTAACCCCAGGGGTACTTCCGAGTAAAAAGGCTGACTGGGGATGTGCCGCTGGATGGGGTCGTATTTTCACAATTGGCTTACACGTTGCTAGAATGGTGTCGCACATTTTCGGGATTTCTGGGATAAAAATTTGGTCAGTAGTGATTTAAAAATAGGAAGATTCGCCTCTCTTCCGCAGACTGGTTCCCTGGGATTTTTCCAGGAGGGACAGAGAGCTAGCAAGCGAGAAAAAATAATATATTGGAGGGCTGGGGAAAGAGAGAATGGTGAGCGCGCGGGGATCTCTGGGACTCTTTTCTCACTCGTTCCCTCTCTCTCTCGAAGCCTCTGCGGAGGAGGATTCGCGTTTAAAAAATGATCCCTGCTGTTGCTGTATACACGTTAATACTTAAAAGTCAGCTCGCATTGAATATAGTTCTTGAAGTAACATTTGCTCAAAAGTGATTGAGATGGACTTGTAGTTGACTACAATGGGGCAGGGGCTGTGAGAGGACAGTACCACATACCAAGCAAAACTTGACCATGTACCTCCCCCCCGGGGGATCTCGAAGCTCTAGCTGTTGGAGTGACTCACTGGTCTACGCTTTTCACAAGCCAAAGCAACAATACCATTTCATACAACTTTTACACTTTTAGAACATAAAATTAACAATTCGTAGTCCGGTTATATCTCCGGCTTCACCTGATGGGCGGACATTGAATTCGAATTCATCAATTACTGAATTTCGATCAATTTGATGAAAAGCCATACGATTTTTTTAAAAATCCAAATAAAAGTATTTTAAAACAAAAATGGTGTAAGGTAACATGTAGCTTTAACTGAAATTGAAAACAACTAAAGGGGATTCAAGGACGTTTTTCAAAAGTGAAGAGAATTGGGCGCGGATGGCGCTGGGAACGCGTTTGCGTTGAAGCCTGGAACGAGATGCCTTGAAACTTCCTTATATGGAAAATTTTAAAATAACTCTAGCATCTGATTGGCTGAAACCTAACGGCCAGGAATTTTAACTTTCGGAAGCCATGGAAGTGTTGACGCTATACGCGTCAGTGTCTGAAAATTTCCGAACTCCATACGAAATTTGGTCTAGTTAGAACTTGGAAATCTTAAATAATTTTTTATACCAACAAGGTATTGGGTAATGAAAGTTGTGTTACAAGTTGTACACGAAGCCTGGTAATGCCAACGGCGGGAGAAGCAAGGTTGAAGAAGGCCAAAACCGTGGAAGATCGAAAGTAAGTTTGGAGATTACGTTCAGTTGATTCACATTCAAACTCAAAGAACGACGCCACATCTGATTGATTGCGATATCTTGAAAGAGCCAAGCTTATTATTTACTACTTTTTATGTTTGAAATGAGTAATCGTTTGTTTATGGGATACTGGAGATCGAAGTAATTAAAATATGATCACAATGCACTTTTGGAATCGATCACATAAAATAGTAGTATTTTTAAATATTTGTAAAACAGTCATGTAAACAGTGGTTCATCAATGATCATGATGAAGTTGAAAAAGTTTTAAGTGAAAAGTTCTATCAGTTTGTGCATATTGCGTCCAGAATCGAATACATTTGAATGATATCCAGAATTTTAAACTTTCTTATAGATGGGTAGCATTAGCGATGCACGTGTATTTTCCTGCAACTTGTTTCAGCAAACAATCAATAAGTACCAATCTAGACCATTTTAGTTTTTACCATGTGTTTCCAACGTAAAACTCACTTATTGCACGTATGATTCAGATAGAGAGATATAATTTAGTTTAATACATATGCTTCACAGTATTACCGACAATAAAAAATAATAATAATAACACCAATGAACTTAACTGTGTGTGTTCAGCATCAGCATCAACATTTTTTTCATACTCATAGGCGCTCTTTAGAATATATTGGGGGGGGGGAGGGAGAGAGGATTGCCAAAATAAATTAGGATATCATTGATGGATGCCAGCCTTTTGGAAATGGCTTTTTTTTAAAGCCACAAAGTACATATAATCCAGCTAATGCCAATGGTAAGGGTGTTTGTGTAGTTCTGTTGTCACCATCTTTTCAACAATCCATCCATATAAAAACATTCCATGTAAATGCTAATATTAATAGTATCTTCTTTCATGTCTTTCTTTGTTCATGCTTGTTGAGAGGCAAGTTTCCTGCTCAAATACCTTTAAGGCCTGGCTAAACTAGGACACATGTAGCACACTACCTTGTCACATGCTACATGTATCCTGAAGTTTCTCAATTTAGCCAGCTGGGGGACATTGTAGCATGTGAGAAAACATTTTAGAAACAATTCTTATGTCCCTAGATTATTATGTTGCTTGATTGTAGCTTGCATGTTTGGCCACCCTAGGACACATGGTAACAAGTTACAATTCTGCTACAATATAGTGCGCTTCATGTAACCTAGTTCAGCCAGGCCATTAGTCTTAACTGTGTGACAATGAAGCTTGTATATATATCAAAATTATAAGTGAAGTCCCTACCTACTGGTGAACAAAAAAATTTTAGAATTTGGAGTGACTGTCCTTGCTTTGCCCAAGTAGCCATTTAATTTAGTTGGTCATCTTTGTTCACCACCACTATACACTATGCTCCCTCTATCATTGATGAGCTGCAAGAGCCAATGTGAGCAAAACTTATTACTACATGTAAACTGGAAATGGCTGTAAAGATTGCTGATGCAAAGACTGGTGGGTCACCTTTTATACGCTCTAAAAATATGTGGGCCAAAGAAACCACTTATATTGCGGTTTGTCACACCTAAATTATAACCTAAACACATTTGTCACATAATTTTTAATATGCAATTTGTGTATTTTTATAGTTTTAGATTGACATTTTACTTTGTAATTAAAGAGACTCAATAACTGACAATCTCAAAAGAAATTTAGGAATGTTAGAAATGTATGTTACATCGATGCTGTTGTTACATTTTAAAATAAAATGCAAACCCTACATTACAAGTGTGACTGTGTTGCTGAAAGTTGTTTTTGAAAAAATTAATAATCTCTCCAAGGACAAGGACACTCCATCAAAGCAAGAGAACAGGAGCAAACAAGGAGAATGCTGCTCGACCAGCCTCAGGTGGTGTGATTTCAACTTCAAAGAATCATTCAATAGTATTTAAACTGCTAAAGCATGCATGAAATGTCTTCTAACTATGTACATGTAGAACTAACAGGTCTGAAAAAGCCCCTGTGAGATAAGCTTAGTTAAGTACATGATTGTGTTGCCAAACAGTAATGGAAGAAATGTGACATTGATTGAAGCAAACCAGCTAAAGTTTGGTATGCAGGTTAAACTCCTTGAATTGATACTTACCGGTAATAACTTCATGTAGATGATCCAAAAATTGTAGTGAAGTTTCTGCATTGTTATTTTACTCTTTTTTCCCTTTCTTACCAAGAAGCAAGGAACAAAAACCTTGACCACACACAAAGCAGAACAAAAATTCCACTGGCTGCAAAGAGAAGGTAAGGAATATCAGTAATTATAAAAATACAAGTTTAAAAGGGATGTTTTACAAAGACAATATTATCTTTCGATTCACTATTAATAATAAAACAGTTTAACATTATAGCATTTTGATATAAGTTATTAAAATGCAAGTTCAGTATTTGCTGACTTTGTTAAGATACTGTAACGCTAATCTACAGGCTGCAAAAAAGGGGGGGAAGGTACTCGCATATAGTTTTGGTGGGGGTGTGCCTCTGGGTTTGTGAAAGTCCTGCCCTTTACTAGAGTAAATAAATTGTGCAAGTTATACCCTATACCAGAGTAAAATGCTTGAAACTGTTGTTGCTTTCAATCTTTTGTTATTACAATATTTGTCTGCTCTCTGTTTAAACTGGACTCTATTCTAGACCAATTTTCTATGATTACTAGACCCTAAACGAGAGTCAGGGACTGTGGAGCAGGGGGATGGGAGGGGCATGTGCTTCCCAATATTTTCAAAATTATAAAGAGTTAGTAAAAACAAGTGTGGGCCCTCAATATTAAGTCAATAATGGTGTCCCCCCAATCTCAAAGAAGCTCTGTAGTCCCTGAGAGCAAATGGCTTAAAAACTTAACTCTTGCAGTGGCGCACACCCATATAGCCAATATATTGGAGTACCCCCCCCCAAGTATAAATCGTTGTTAGAGACACATTCTCCACCAACACCATTCTCCCATTCTTAAAAAATTAAGAAAAAAATTATGTGGTCCTTTTAGATAGTACCCTTTTAATGAGACATGCTCAAAGGCACTTAACAATGATCAGTTTACCCCCAAAGGACAGCAGAAGCATATAAAGGTGTAGCTGGCAGCTGCCTCATAGAGACCATGTATGCTGTGCTAACCCCTCCTTTTACATCTCCAATGATTAGTTGATTACAGACTGTGGACTAACTAATAACTGTTTTTCTGGGGTCAATGGGGCCTTCCAAGGGTTTTGAGTGACAGGCGATATGGCGACAAACTGTTTTCAAAGCGCCGACAAGTGACAGAAATTATCAGGAAAATCATGGCAATTTGCAACAGCAAAAAACTGCATGCAGCATAACCAGACAGATATACAATTTCAGTTTTTGTTCAAAAACAACAGTGATAAGACGAGCAACAGAGCAGCAACAAAATGAGTGACAGGCAACACAGGATACCCCCTCGGAGGAGCCCGTCAATCAAATGTTGCTTGTTTCTTTTTGAGAATAATAGCTTACAGATTGCCCAATTCTATGTACCAGTCTTAGTGAGTTTCAAAACCATTGTATTATTGAATAAGCTAACCGTTGCCCTAAAACTCGTACATTTGAATCTTGCAACTTTTACAGGCCTGGGGAAATAGCAAAACTGAAGAAAACTGATAAAGTGCCAAGAGGAAAGGAGAATGTTGTAACAGTAAGTCAAATTGAAAATTTAGTTAAAAATTTGGTTGTGAGACTATAAATTGAAAGAACTAACCAGTGTGAGAATCAAACTTAAACTTGTTAATGTAAAGTTTCATTTTTAAAACTACTAATACATTACTTTACATCCTGAATGGGAAAATAATCAGAAAAAAGGAACTTTATATGTAATAAGAAAATAAATTAAATGACTTTTTTTCAGAAATTAAAAGTTTTAAAAACTCAATTTGCTTTGTTAGTTTTGAGTAAATTATAGATAATAACCTCACTTAATTCCCAGCATGACCAATCAGTAAAATCAGACATAGGAAAACCCAGTTGATAAATTGAACATATTAATCGATGTTGATTGATATCAATTGTATTGATCAATCGATCAAAATCCATACTCACAACTTTTCTTCCTCAAATCAATTGATTTCATTAATTTCGATAAACTTGAAAAACCTTAAAAAATGTACAGGTTTTGAGTAATTATTTTTTATCCATGATATCTAATTTCATGTGAAATAAAAAGACTATTATAACAGATGAATTTTAGTTTTAAAAAAATCTGGTGGCCAAAAAGACAAAACCAATTTTACAAAATTTTCATATTGTGTGTGATCTCGCAAGTGCGTTATAGTTTTGATTTATCTAAAAATCAAGAAACCCTTTCATAACAACTTTTAAGTTGTTTTGCTTTGTAACTGTGCTGAGCGCACTGTAGCACACTGAATTTTAAGCAGTAAATTAAACTCTTGTACTTCTTTTCAGTTTTTTCTTATTTCGAACGTATTAATAATGTCGATTTTATGGACTGATTGAAAAATCGATAAACATCGATTATGGGTTTTCGACGATTTCTGATAAAATCAACTGGGTTTTATCGATCTTATCGTATAGTATCGACCTTATCGATTTTGTTCACGCCGGGCTAAATTGGTTTCAAGAAGAAAAGTTTTGGCTGGAAAAACTTTAAAGGATCAGATTGACTTCCTAAAGAAACAAGTTCGAAATAGCAGATGGTTTAAAATAAGCACTTAATTAGTTAACACATCAGAAACAGGCCCTGCAACTGCCTTTATCAACGGAAAATTATCGGTTGAATTTGATGAAGGAGAAAGTACGTATGCAAGTACCGTGCACAGCGCATTTGCTCTCATATGTCGGGGAATTCGAACAACGGAGTTCGAAATAGCGGGGCTAGAATATTTTATTACTTATGGTAAGAGTCGGTTTTTCGCTTTAAAATCCTTATTCTGAAGAAAAATGAAAGTAACAACATTTTTTGTAAATTCTCATGGAGTTTTCTTTGGTTTGCTATGAACTTTCTGAAATAATTGCCTTTTGAAAATGTATTAATGACTGTCTTGATTCTTCAGATGATCAGGAAAAATAATACTTTCTAATCTAAAATTCAAATTGCACGGTCCTTTTTAATTATTTAAGAAGCAAGAGAACGATGCGCAGAGGAGGGCCAGGAGAGCAGCACCTGACTTCAGCAAAATCCACAAGAAATGGGAGCTCACGATAGCAAAGGTAGTTAGCGCCTTTTTTATTGAAAACAAAAATACCCATTATTAATTAATATCGTGCATTGAAAAACCGCTTAGATAAAAAAAAAGTTGTTTACGAAACAGGCAATTACGTTAGTGAACCTCGTAGATAAATTTCTAAATATGGCTGGGCCCTTTTTTATGTCGTATGTTTAACGTCCGTGAGGTTCGTGTATAGCTGATGTTTCGAGCGTAAGCACTGGGAGACTGTGGAGCAACCCATCAGTCTGCTAGCTCTGACGAAGGCACGTGACAAAGGCAATGCTCGAATAATCAGCTATACACTAAACCAGGTTCTGGTTGAAGACATTTGTATCTGATACAAAGTGTGTGTTACAATTTAGTTCATTCATGTATCAAGAAAAATGTCACTAAAGTAGAAATAATTGTTTTATATCCGTGCCACAGGGGAAAGCCGTAAAAAAGAAAGGAAACACAAAGGTAAGAACGAGGATGTCGCCCGTGACTAATTGCAACTTGATTCGGCCTGTTCGGTGCCGATACATTTCTATTTGACAGTTTTTTCGGGGTGTGGTCTAACGGTTTCTGAAACAAGAAATAAATAAATAGGTGACCATGGTAAATTGTGTTCGAATAACATTCGGTTGTGGTCTGCTAGATCTTGTGAACCAAACCAAGTATCATTTTATATTTTTACCCTCACTTGGGGGGAGGGTTTATTGCAACCCCCCTTTTCGGAGTTTTCATTGTGCAATTTTAGCATTTTGGCTAAGATTGCCTTTCTGTCAAGTTACCTACCCTTTGTCTGGATACCCATACATGTGCATGCAGAGTTCCAAGGCAATCGATAATTAGTAGCCAAATTGTAGAGGGGAGGATGGAGGGGAGTGAAAAAACAACACCTTATTAAATTTATTTTTTTCGGTGAAAATGAAAGCATAAAATCACTGAGTAAGAGAAATGAATTGAAAGTACTTTTAACAATAATTCGGTCAGTTTTCCCACCTTAACATTAAAAGTTTGATGACAGACAACAGTCTAGCGAGTTTTCATCATTCCGTTCACTGGAAGTTGAAGGGGTAAATTGAGACTTCGTCCAATGCCGTGAACAGTCAACGCAAATTTCTACCTTTTTTGTTGTTCTTACCTAGTCCCCTTGTCAGTTGCTTGAACACAGCTAGAACACTGTTGGGTGGCTTTTGAATTTTTCCCGATCTTTGCAGCTTCACTTTCCGTGTGCTGCCTTTGTTTGCAAGACTGCTGCATAGGAAATCAGCTCTCAACCCCGACATTTCTAGACAGCTTCACTCGCATCTCCGACCTCACTTGCAATTGCAAGTCTCTTACAGTTGTCCGGTCACATTGAAGTCATACTTCACGATATCTGTCCAACAATAATTACACGCTTTTTGTTTTATAAGAACAACGAGGTTCAAATTTGCCCAAAAAATTAAGAACACGCTAAAAACAATCGGGGCTCGGCTTCAGATGCAAAGGTAATTCCCAGGGTTCTATCCACTGACATTTTTCGCTGTGTCTAAGCTAAAGAGTAAGGAGCATTTTTATCTCGCTTTAACCTGCTTCTTTCGTATTGTAAACTGAGCATAAAGAATGCATGGTTTCCTACAAAACACTGCACAAAGCAGGCAATGTTCTGTGGTATCACATTTTTAAGAAGGCTTAACCGCCAATATCTAGCATTACTCGTGAAATTAAATGGAGTTCGTGAAATTTTGAAAAACGCTTTGTCAGTCTGTCACAAAACTCAACAAGAATAAAACGACACTTCGTAAAACGTCGATACAATAATACAATACAATACAATAAATTTATAGAGTACCTGAGAGAACTATATAAAACAAGAATAAAAACAAATATTTACAGAAATACGGTACTCAGCTGGCTGCAATAACCTAAGGTTAGTCTAGACAGCTAGCTGATCATTGATTACAAAATATATGTTTATGGTCAAAAGAAGAACGAAAAAAAGCAAACAAGTTAATACTGCAAAAAAGGACAGAAGTTGAAATTATTGTTTAAAGTAGGTGAAACTTACATTTTTCGCAATAACTTATTGCAAAGAATGCATACTGATAAATGTAGATATGCTGCAACATTTTCAGAAGATCATTATGCATTTGGACAATCGATTAATTGAGTTTTATAGACCTCCAGCAAAATGTCTTTCAGTTTTCTCTTAAAAGCGGCTTTTTTAAGTTTTTTTTTATTTGTTTATCGATTAAATTCCAGACTTTTGCTCCTATATGTATCTAATGCAAAAATTTCCATAGTTAGTACATAATTGCGGGAGACAAAACGATGGTTTTGATGCTAGTCTTGTAACTGTGTGTTTGACTAACCTTGTATAAAATGAATTGAAGACGCCATGATGCTAATCGTACATAAAGGTTGCATTGTGAAAAAAATCAAGTCAGGTAATTTGAGTAAATTCAGTTTGCTAAAAATCGGGTTTGTATGCTCACGGTAATGAGAAAAAGTTATACGATTTGTTTTTTCTGAAGAATAGATAAGAGGTTAATTGTAGTACTATATACGAAATAACAGCCTCAAAAGTTCTCAAACATTTTCTTAAAATTAATTAGTTTTGTTTGTTATAACTAGTTTTTAATAATTGTCTTAGTTTGTGTTATTTGTGAGATAAAACTGTACTGTTTTCCTTGCCAGTTTGTCTCAAGAGATATACCTGTAAGAACTGCGATTTGGTAAACGAAAAAACATGTGATGTAAAATTGTTACCTGCGAACTTTAGTCAAGAAGCCCACCGAAAAGCAAATTTTTTAACAATACTGTATGAATTAGTTTGCAATAGGTTATCATCACAAATAAATGTTCTTCACCTTTTCTCAGCCTCGGCATGTTCTTGATATATTTTGCGATTTTCAGCCTCATGTTCTTATAAAAAGAATGTATTAAATAAGGAAATTATTTAAGTACTCAAATTTTGTACAAGACATCAATTGAAATTTTGTTTCAGGTTTATCTACCTATAACTTTTCTTGTAAAAACTTCTAAATTTGTATAAACTTTTTAAGAATTGAATTGCAAGAGGCAAAGTGCGTGAATGACGTCAGCAACAATCAAGGGGTCTGACGTATTCATTGTTTCTGGACAGCTGAGTTTCAATTCTTCCGAAGCATTAATTGTCTCTTGTAAGCGCTCTGCAGGATGCTCAACCAGTTTGAGCTCTACTTGAGTGTCAAAACCATCCTCTTCAGTCCTTTCGTCCTGTTTGCGAACTGCTCAGAGTTAAAATACTACTCTGTGTATCCGCTCCAATCATTGCAATTGTTACTCGGTGTTTACAAAAAGAAATTATTTTACACTCAAGAATGACTATAGCTAAAAATGAAACTCAAGCAGAAGAACCACACATTTGAACAGATGGATTCTTTTGCTTTTACAGCAGCTGAGTTTTTGATAATTGCTCCCTCTAAGCGCTCTGTGGGATTCCTTTGAGCTCTACATAGATGTTTGATTCACTTCTCCAGTCGCGCCTAATCTTTTGACATTTTTGCAAGTTTCATAGAGTTAAAAATCACCACTCCCTGTAATTGATACATCTTCATATAAACAAAATCATACAACCTCGAATTTGTTAGAGGTGCGTTCAAATGTGCTCAGAGCGCTTTTTGCTTTATGGTACTCGATCACGAAACTCTGAACGGAAACCATAAATCATCTCGATCATAACTTGCCACATATGTGCTCACCATGATTTAAGTGTTCACCGTAAGGAGTAAAATGAGGAAGTTTTTAATGTTAGCTTGGTTGACCAAGCTATCGTTTCCACAGAGCTACTGGGTTTTTTTTCAATGCTGTTATAAACTATTGTCCAGACGGCATAGATAACTGATTTGCTAGGAGACCAACATAACTGGCAACTGACACCTCACGCGCTTTGCTGAAATAGACTAATTTAACCATTTTCTTAGACACAAATACTCGATACACTGACATCTTTAGTTTAGAAGAGCTGTGGTTGGAATTGAAATGAGGCTAGTCAGCATCACTGTCTTGTAACAT
Organism: Umimayanthus nakama; assembly: GCA_027574985.1. NCBI lineage: Eukaryota > Metazoa > Cnidaria > Anthozoa > Zoantharia > Parazoanthidae > Umimayanthus > Umimayanthus nakama. The sequence goes on along the minus strand of JAOBRG010125326.1, from coordinate 7,832 downwards.
TCCTGTGCAAGCGGTTGTTAGAAAATGAAGGGCTTGAGTCCCATTGCAAAGTTTGTGCATGTAAGTTGTGTGTTTGATCATTATTGTTTTCATTTTTGCTCTTGTTCCGTTTTCTTCTTTTGTGATATTCAAGAATAATAGCATTCTGTCTGAAATCATTCTAGCTTTAACATGAAGCTGAACACATTTAGTGTTTTTGATTTGATGGTTTTTCATTTGGTTAAGTCAGCAGACAATAAGACAGGAATTTTACAATAAGAACAGTTGTAATTATTTGCAAAACTCACACCGATTTGAATTGGTGTTTTTAAACGTTTCAGATGAACGTTTTTAGAATGCAATCAAGATCATAATCCTTCTTTCCTTTGAAAATGGATTTGAACGGAATTGACGTTCAGTTACAGAAAATGAGAAATGGTAATTGAGATTGGGAGACCTCTAAAGGCACATTAAAAGAAATGAGCCATGTAAAAGATTGAGACGTGTTTTGGCAAGAGATGGTCTGCAACTCTTTGTTAGCATAAACGAATCGGTATCGAGCCAGTAGCGCAGCCAGGTTGAACTTGTACTCCGTTTGTAGCCTACAAATCTGGCTGCATTTTCCAACGAAACTCTTAGAGCACATTAGCGGTCGGTTTTCTCTTCGGTTTAAGCGATAAGACGCAGATAGCTCTTTGCGCAGGCTAAGGGGCTACGTGTATGTTTGGTTTGTTTAGCCTGGTTGGCAAATGAGAGTTTGTTCCAAGAGGAACTCCAGAGTCTCGTTTGACTGAATCGTTCATACATATTTTATTAATAACGTCCCGTTGGCCTTTTCAGCAATTAATTATAGAATGATGTCTTGATGACATAACGTTGCTAGAGAAGCAGTAGACTGGGAACTTAAAATAGCACTTAAAGGCTGACATATTATAAAATGCTATTGGCTATGTTAAATTATCAAAAAATAAAACCAATAGTCTTTTTTTTAGATACTTAGTCGCCAAATAAAGGTAACTACTAAAGTCTGGAAGAACAGAAGCAACTGCAAACAACCCGGTTTGATTTACAGTGACATGGACTAGCTTGCGTGAGACAGAAGATAAATTGGACCACTGGCATTGTGCAATTATTTATATGATAACCGAAACGACACTGGCAAAAGATCCCTAACTTTGAAAAAATATTAAACTGATTTTAAGTAAAATTAAATAAAAAAATCTTGTCTTCTTTTTTGCTCCTAGTCAATGATATTGGATGATATTTTCTTTTCACAGAATAAAAGAACCGTCAGTAAGCGTTTAAATCGAAACAGCGTTCACGTTGACTGGCATTTTGTTTTCATTTTGAGTCACTCTTGAGATTTGTTCTATTATTGTATGTCATTCTCTGGGTCTTCAGTTTCATGCTTGTTGTCTAATCGGCTATGGAGCAAGATAAGTTTGATTTTGTTTTCGGTCTCGGTCAGATTCAGTAAACGGTAGAAAAGTTGCTTGCCGAGAGAGCTTCAATTTTTCATAGTTTGCTCTTAATTTGTGGGCAATTTTGAGCAACGTTGTTGTTATAAAGTTGTTCTTATAAAACACAAAGTATATGCAAATCAGTTGGGGTTTGTTCTCTGGGTTAGATTTTAAAGCAACAAACAATTGCCTGCCAAACCGAAGAAGCGGTGTGTTTTTAGCCTGCCTTTTTGCTGGAAATGTTTCACCCGAGCTACATTGTAAGTGTAACACTTACAGTCATTTTTTAGATGAGCTATTTTGTGAAAGTACAGACTTTTCTTATAGCGGGTCTACTCACGGACAGGATAAAAGCCGAACGGCCTTCCTTTTTCTCGTGGTTTACTTTCTTAAATTTGAAAACACTTTTAAGTTAGTACAATCAACAAATAATCACAAAACAGAACACACCATTATATGATAACACCATGCGGTTTTAAAAAATGTAACCCAGTTATATAAAAGAATAATAATAACAAGAAATTCAAACTTATACCGTATAGCGCACATATCCATTAACGTCTAAGGCGTGCTTACAAACATTTCTACATTTTGAAAGGATGCAAATTTATAAAAAAAAACGAAACTTGGGAAAACGAAAACTACTAATATCAGATACCTATCATAAAAAATCTCTGCTTATAAGAATATTAAAATCAGATGTGTTATAGCTGTTTCTTAAAAGTGACTAAAGGATGTCTCGGATTTTGGCTTGTGGTGAACGTTTATAAAGTTTTCAGTCTCGGATGTTCTAATTTTTAAAAAATACTTTTCAATTATGTTTTCTTAATACATTTAAAGACTAATCCCATGCAACTTGTAAGTTTTATTGTTATCTAAATGTATGTATTCAAATAAAATGCGTTGCCATCGCCTGTTTTCCAAGATTGCGCTGCTCTCACGATTCTTAAGCCGGTAGCGGTTGTCCGTTTAATTTTTTTTAGAACTTGCAGAAATAAATTTTACTATATTAGGTTCAGTCGGCCCTGTATGAGATGTGTTTTTGAGCCACGTTGATTCTTAAAGGAAAAAAAGCGTGTATATGCATGTCTGTGACTGCCCTAAAGCAGGCTGATTGAAAGTTTGTCGAGAAAGTCACAGCAGAAGTTTCTCGGAGAGTGGAATTCCTACATTTAGTAAAAGTCATGGACAAGTCCTGGAATTTTGGTTTTGGACAGGTTTTAGACTCATGAAAAATCAGGGAACCTTTTATGGTAAATCGTGACTTGAGAATCACATTCTTCTGCCGCTGAATGCGTAATTAAAATTGTTGGAGATGAGTGCAGAATGATATTTTTTTTTCTAGTGTTTTACAGTGAACTGTAGAAAATAGTGTGTGTGTGTGTGTGTGTGTGGGGGGGGGGGGGGGGGGGGATATTGATAGCGACAAAGTACAAAACATCGTGCAACGATGTTCCAAGGCGCGGCGTAGTTCTTATATTACAGTACGCCCAGTCATTAACTCGTGAAACATTGTAAAATCGTAAAATTGTAAAAAAAGAAACCGTACTAAACACCAAATAATATAGTATTTTGTTGTGTTTCAGTCTTTTATACCAGTCAAACTTGGCAATATGAAGTGACAACAACTCCGATGAATATATTGTTAGATCAATATTACAATTGTAGCTAAAACAATGTTAGTATTTCGATTTTGATACAAAATCATAGTGAGGACTCAACTAGAATTTTACAAGCTGAGTCTTTATAAGATTACGATATGGAATGCAAACCATATGCACAATATATTCCGTTCACGAGATTGCACATTACAAATCGGTGCGGTCACAGCCAAGAAGAATCAGAATTGCCAAAGTTGGCAAGTTTTCCAGTTTTAAGGTGCAGTTTCAGCATGCTGTTGTGTGACAAGTTTAAATGATCGCCTACTTGAGTTGTTTCTACCGACTAAAAATGAGAAAATATGTCATGCATATGACAGCTTGTGATTACGGCATTCACTCGTATGTCACTAACCGACTACTTTTGTCACTTCGCCATCTGAATAAGTAAATAAGTAAAATTTATTATAAGCTATGGATGACACTGAGTAAATTGTACGTGGATTGTAGTAAACTGACAAAGTGTTAATTCTGAATGGTTTTAAATCATGCGACTAAAAGGTAAAAGAAAGTTTAAACTTGCAGACTTCAGCATCAAGCTACATAAAAAATAGTCCATCACTGCGATCGAGAGTGGAACCGATACTACTTTCTGAAAATTGCCTTTGATATGTCGAATAATTTTGGGTAACTGAACGACTTTCTAAAAACATTGACCGATTTTAAAGTCGCTCAGCGTGAAACTAGGTTATTGCATGCAAGGTCCGACTTTTGAAAAACTAGTGGCTAGAGGACCCTTTTGCCAGGCCTAGTGAAGTGCTGGTAGTGGAGAGAAGTGCCCGTCATGATATTTTCCTTTTTTTTCATTCTCCAGTTTGAACCGTTCGTGTTGAATGAGAATGGCGCAAAACAAACAAAGTACGCGTACAACAGCGACGAAGATCAGGAGGTGCTGGGAGAAGATGATGACAAGTTTGACGAGGAATTTAAAGTCGATCACGCGGCTCTTCAGGGCATTCTAAACAACACGGGCATAAAGGTTGGTGAAGTGTGGGCGGGTTGTTCACACAAAAGGAAAATATATCGGTAATAGTTGATATGTTTTGCCGCACGGTTGGTGATGCAAACTTATATTTTGAGCTTTTCCCTTCGTCAAAGTGATCTGAAAGGTAAGGTATTCAAAAATAAGTTGATATAAACTCCAACCTCCTTACAGACAAAAACGGAAGGTCTGAAAGCCACTTATTGCCATGCACTGAATTTAAGTTCCACATCAAATGCGATCATGTTTTGGTTTCCTCTTGAGTAGGTTGAAAATTACTCATTCCATTTCAAAGCTATTGATTAGACTTGAGTTAAAGCTACAGGGCCATACGCCGCTTTGTACGTGGTGGAAGAGTCTAGTTTTGTTAGCTTGCGATGGACCTCAATTTCAAGACAGCAACCTCGTCGATTTACCAAAGGTTGGTCCTTGAAAATCCTGGAAAGTCATGGAATTGACAAAAAAAATCCAGGCCCTTGAAAGTCCTTGAGTTTGGGTTGTTGTCCTTGAAAATCCTGGAATGAGCAAACCATATCCAGACTGGGCTTTTTTGGTCTCAAAGAGTTTGGGGAGGAGGGGGGGAGGGGTCTGAAAGGGAAACCCCCTCCATAACTTCCGTATTTTTTAACAAGTTGCTTCCAAAATATGGCAGGATTCATAATTTGATGCTGATCTGCAAATTGGTGCCCTAATTAAGGACCTAATGTTGATGACGTCATCATGACGTCATCATAAGTGTTTTAGCAATTTCTTCTTATTTTTTTCTCTGTTACCATTTATTTACTAATGACCAGAAAACCAGCATTTTGTAAGGTGTATTTTAATGTTTATGAGCTGTTCTACCCACAGGCTGTTTAGTAGTAATTGTGACGTAACGAGTACGTCATTTCTTTGTTTTCTATGGTACAAGTTACTGATTCAGCCCCCCCCCCCCTCCCCACCAGTCTGGATGGGGTTAAATACAAAAAACAATCAAAATTGTCATAATTGGACGTTAGACCTTCGATTTAACAATGTTTGGAAACAAAAAACGGAGGCTGAATTTTCTGGAAGGCAAATCTTGTAAAGGTCATAGAAGAAGAAAACTTTTTGACGTTGCGTATTTTGTTTGGGTTAAAATGTCCTTGATTTTGCTCGAAAGGTTGTTGGGAAGTCCTGGAAAAGTTCTTGAATTTCACACCTAGTTAACAGTGGCAACCCTGTGGAAACCAAATTAAACCCCTATGAAAAAAAAAGGAAACGTGCGATGCCTCATGTTGAACTGTGCGTTCTCTTCTACAGTACGACGAGCTTGCTGCCAAAGGACGTGCGACCATCGCAACAGTTCCAAAGAACACCACTAAACTTGAACCCTCCCAACTGACCGGCGTTTTTAAACGGACTTCCATATACTACGACGGCTCAGCTGGTGCTGCACGCAAGCCTTTCAGCTGTTCGGTTCCAGTTTCCATAGAAACAACCCCCAAAAGTCAGCCCCATGCTCTTCAAGACACAGCTGGAGTACCGGCGAGTACGAAGAAGCGAGTGGCTTGGGCAGATAATGCAGGTGAGTGGCTTCGAGACTATTTTACTTGCATTTTTCCATTCTGGTTTTTGTTTTTCTACTTTCTCCTTCTATAAAACCGATTCGTGCAAGTTTTGTCTTTTCAGATCAGTTTTTTTTTTGTTCAAGCAAGTTTTCTTTCTAAATTGTTTCACCATACCACAAACGAAAAAAGATCGTCGATCCAAAAGGACTGTTCGCTTTTATGCCAAGAGGTTCGGTAAGATTTTCAAACAGTTCTATTTATTAGGAATTTCTGTCAAGATTTCAAAATAATTTATGTGTTGACGTTTGACTACAATCTTTTAAAACCTATATTGGAAAATTTTTAAACGCCTTCCACTTATCATGATACCGTTTAAATTTTTTAATCAGGTTTTTTTACAGACCTTTCCTCGCTAATTTTTGAAAAACTAACTTCTCGCCTGAGCTGTTCTGTCAAAACTCCTCGTCAGGCTAGAAATGGGTTACATACTTAATGTTAATAATCGGTGTTTTAACACTAGAACTTGAATTTTGCTCAGCTAAATTTAAGCTTATGTAAGATGTTTTGCTCAGCTGTTTCACCTGAGTAACCATCAATGGCCTCTTATCGATTGAGAGTGAATCGCACCTACAATCATGATTCATAATTGGGCAATTTGTTTGTTTCAGACCTTTTGCACTTGGTTGCGTTAAGGAGTAATAAGTTTATTTTAGTCACGTGATTTTTGACGTCGGTATATATCCCGCACATATAGCGTTTAGTCATGAAAAATGCCAGCACAGTTTGGCTGCCTAAACACTCTAAGATGCATGAAAAAGTTTAAAAGCATGGATGAAATATTGTTTGGAAAAGTTTATTCCAAATTGTGGCAACTACATACTTACCATTTGCGACGACCGTTATCACAAAATGCGATAGTACGGAGGGCTTTATAGTTTATATGAAAACCAAATTGAACTGGACTTCTGAAACGGTTTACTAATTACAGTTATGAATGCCAAAGTGGTTTCTTGTTGATCCGAAGGGTGTAACACAGCCCAAAGATGTACTGATCATGTTTCCAGGGGCTGTCAGTCTCTGAGCTAAAACTTCAAGGTGTTGGTTGCTGAGCTACGCGGGGCCGAGCGCGGTACCCGCCACCTAAGGTTTTCTCTCTCCCGATAGGGGAGCAGACTTGGGTGTCCGAGATTGTACCGGTAACCTTGGAAAGCTCTTGGACTTCACCAAAATCTAAGAAAACCTTGAAAAGTCCTTCAACAGTGCAGCAAATCAAAAGCGATGAAAATATTAGGTCCTTAACGAGTGAATAATCAAAAAGTGCTTCAAAATGCAGCGAAAGTGGTCAAGATTAACACCACATATAAAAGCAAACAATTTACATGCGAGAAACTTGGTGCTGCTTTCTTGAGAGAAAAGGCACCAGAAAGCGATTTGTTGATTTTTTTACTAGATCTAATAGCCATGGAACAACGGTTTGGATTTTAAAAAAGTCCTCGAATTTCTGTGTGGACCGTGTATTTCGGTATCAGATTGCTTTCACTCAATCCCAAGAAGCACATTATGGAAACATTGTTGGTCGATTTGATTTTTTTTATTGGAAATTTCTCAAGAAGATCTAAAGTCTCAAAAGACAAAGTATCTTGAAATGGGATATACACACTTTAATGTTTTGACCCGAGTAAGAAGGAGGTAGGTCAAAAGGCAGGACTGCGATCGTGTTTTTAACCGTGAACATCGCTGGCTAAAGCATGAAAGGGTACCAGAACTGTTTGTCCCTCATTAAAAAACCCATTCATTTTAGAGAATTCACTTCTGAGTTTTAATACCATAGTAATTCCATGCGTTGAACAACGACACTTCGAAGACTTTCTTGGCTATTATATTGAACGATTCAACGGTTTATATTTATGGCACGTGTAAGTTAATATAAAGTAATCTAAAAGTCGAGAGAAGAGCATAGAATCAAAATATCAGACTTTTAAAAAAGGAACGGGCTGGAGGGCGTTTACCTCGCTATATTTGGAACGTTTCTGATGATATGCCGGGACTTTGTATGAAGCAACACTGTGATATTGTTTCTTTAATACCTTTTCTCCCATGCACACAGCTTAACATCATCTATGAAGGTAGGTAATGAAAGTGTGTCAATATACAATTCGATACTGATGGAAGTTGTTTGATTTTAGAAACTGGAAATGAATTTGAATTCAAACCCGATAACAAA
>JAOBRG010125104.1:0-19262 GCA_027574985.1 Umimayanthus nakama | reverse complement strand
GACATCGAGAGTTAGTTTTTATTCAAAAAATAATAATTCGGCACTGATATTAATTTTTTGTCCATCTGAAAGGGGGAAGTACGGGCCCCCCATGCCCCCCCCCCCTTGGATCCGCCACTGAGTCTTTTTAAAACATTTGGGCCCTTGACAGGTACTGTACAGTTTAGATTTTCCATTTAATAAACACTCATGCCTACAGAATACATGTACATTTACAAGGGTATACATGTTTAAGTGGCCTATTAGAGAGAGGGGGCTTATTTAATTTCTTTGAAAAACAAAGACAGAAATACACTTTGTCTCTGGAGTTTGAAATACTACACAGCTTTGATAACAGAACTTTATGAACTCTTGCGTTATACAACGAACACTCTTAAAAACTGGAAAACAGAAATGAAATCGGTTTTTAACACAGTTGCCTTCTGTTTTAAAGCTTACAGTTTTTTGATGAGGGAGGAAGGGAGAGGGGGGGATGTTATTGATAGGAGGGACTTATTAAAAAGTTCAATCTCCAGATGGGAGGCTTACTAGGGAGGGAGGCTTATTAGAAAGAGAGCGGACTTAGAGCTTTTACTGTATTTGTAATAATTTCATAGATGAAGTTCCTGCCTTGGGAACTGCAATAGTCATTGTGATGTCCATCAGTAAAACAGGATCTGGTTGTTTACAGTCATGTACAATTCTTACCAAGTCGTCATCCTGAGCAGACAGGGTCCAGATTTTTGCTACATTTTCATCAACTTTGGGCTTCACATCTAGAGAAAAATGGCATTAAATGTCAACAATCTGCATATAAATTACAAATTTGCTGAACTACAAATACTGAGCATGTACAGCAGAACAAGTATTGAATAAATGAACACATATATCCATACATGTACTGTAGACAAAAAATGGACAAGTCAATGATAAAGTGCTTATCTGATAATGCAGTCCACGGTAGTTACATTACATGTCATTGGTAAAATTAAGCAATAGACATAAATTGAAAACAGATGCACAATTTGAAAAACAATACATGTACAATAATATCTGAATCCTTTGAACATAACAAAATTCAGAAAATAAAACAGTTTCACCTTAAAATAAATAAATAAAAATAAACACAAGTGTGGTGAATCTATACTACACTGGCCTATTATTGTACGTGCTTGCTTTTTGCACTAATTAATTTAACTGAATATATAATTTAAAGAAATACTAATAACTTACTAAAAAACTTAAATATGGAATCAATTTAAAGTTATTTAACAATATAATCATTTTGTTACAACTAGCTAATGAGTTATATTTAACTACCGGTAATTTAAGTTTAATTATGGTTTAATCACAACTTTCAACTACACTCTTCATAATACAATCTGACACTTACAATGTACATTGTACTCACCTTTTTTCTTGGCAAATGACAATTGAGTTTTTGCTCCAACTTCAAAACTGGGTTTATTTGCTGTAAACTAAATTCATAAAAATACTATTAAATGATTGTACTGAGTTAGACTCCAAAAATCCAGTTGCAAAGGGAGTTATAGATTAGGATTTCCAATTACAATTTAAAGGAGTTTTGAAAAAAACATACCAAAAACCACTTATTAAAATTAGATAGGTTTTGTATTTACAGTTTTGTTAATTAATATTAAACGTATTTGATTAGATGCGTAAACCATGAGTAGCAGGTCTTCAGTACTTAATATGTTAAGTAGTTAATCTTTAAAAACAAAAATTACTGAGTATTTAATACATGCAGGTTATTCAAAAATATGTTCTGTCACATGCTCTTGGTGTTATAATTAGCAGTTTTGAATGAAACCAAAAATATTTAAAAATGTAATCAAAAATTTCTGAGGAGAGAGAGTAGAGGCTGGGATGTGTCAAAAACTTTTACAGGAAACTAAATTGGGTTAAACTGGAATTTCTGAAGGAATAATAGTTTCAACCGAACAAGACCCTTTCTTGTGCTAACTTGTGATCATTTTTTAATGAGATCATAAGATCATAAACATGTATGGCAGATAGGGTGGACAGCTGCTAAAAATTAGCTTACTATAAAATATAATTTCTTATGTAGCTAAAACTTGTATACCGTTAATTGTGCTTGGTTTAAGTTCAAGTCATTACCAGTACCATAAAATCCCACTTATAAGCCCTGGGCTTACAGTATATTATAACTTCAAAAGAGATTTTTGGTTGGCTTATAAACGGGGGCTTACATGTACATATCTGGGGGGGGGGGCTTATAAGCAGAATAAAAATGTTTCAGAGCGCAGGGTAAAGCAAATTTGAGAAACAAACTAAAGCCAACATTCCATGATTACATTTTGAGTTACATTTATAATACATTAATTGTGCATCACAATAAACCAACAATTTATTTCAAAAATATCTATAAAACTGACTTGTGCGACTGGAACAACTTGAACGGAAGAGAATGAAACTAAGAAAAAAAACTATAAACAGATGATTGGCTTATAATAAATTAAGGGGGGGCCTTACATGTATATCTGGGTGGGCTTATATCCAGAATAATATATCTGTTGGCAAATGGATGGGTTTATCCGAGAGGGGGGGAAATTAAAACTGGGGAGGCTTATACTTAAGTGGGATTTTTTCTGTACTCTTTTTTGTTGAACCATAAATTTCTGGATGTCCAGGTACAGCACAAAACTTACCTCAACAACATGAAATGAGTCTCGATTGCCCAGTAACTGTTGAAGTTCCAGCTTTTGTTCATCAGTTAAACATACTTCTTTTGTCTAGCAATCCAGCATAAAAAGTCGATAAACATCATGATAGACCTTTATTAGTTAGTGCATGTATTTATGTACAGGATCAAGAGCTGACATTGTGCTGCAAGTCAACATTGCTGCAGTTTTGAAGTTGAAGAAACCCTTTAGAAATGCTGCGAGGTGTAACTTTTTAAGTAAATTTTGTAAACATTAAAGTAAATTCTCTTCATTTAAGTTTTGTTAAATTCATATTTAGTTAGTTTATTTGGTATAATAATAATATATACATGTACCGTACATGTAAGTACATTAGTCAACATAAATACAGTACTTGTACCTAAGACACATTCACAAATCCCGACAGCTTGTTGTTTATTAAAAAAATAAAAAAACAGTGGATTCACTAGCGGTTTTGTGACATTGTTTTTTTTCTGTTCTTGGTATAACTCCCTAGGGAGGACCAAGGCTCCAACAAAAGTTGGCCAGACTGAAAAGTGACAACAGAGGGTGGACAACTTCCGTAAACAGCACTTCCAATCCAAAGCTGCACTGTGGAGTATGAGGTATGGGTGGTATGAGTGCAGGAGTGTTTGTCATAGTTAACTTATATAAAATGCCTGCAAATTTAAAGCGTGTGATTTGGAAATAATCTTAGTGTTGGAAAAAATTGTGAGGTTGTTTCATTGATAAAACTATAGCCAGAAAATTAATGAAAGTGTTAGGCAAATTACTTATAATTTGAATTAAATTAAATTAAGACGTTGAAAAAAGATCTGAAGGTTTGCGGAAAGGGAGGTAGGGTAATAGGGTGGAATACAATGATGGTAAGCTAAATAAAACTCTTTGTAAGGAGAGTGGAGATTCATAATAACATGCAGAAAAAATAAATAGTTGCTCTCTTAGTGTATGGATAAAAGGTCTTACAAAATAAGTATTTGTGTATTATTACAAAACACATGATTGAATGATTGTACTTATAATTGACTAAGGTGAAGTTTTGTATTTATGTATTATAAAACACATGATTGAATGATTGTCTAGGATGTAATTGTGAAAAGAAGAAAAAGAGGAGAAAGAACCCAGGTGGAAATAAAGAGAAAGGAGTGCATCAACACCAAGGCCCTCTGAATAGCCAAGAGTCTTCAGGGACAAAGCTTGGTCCAGGGCAAAAGCATTTCTAATAATATATACTGTATGTAAACTTGTACATTATATTAGTCAACATATATACAGTACATGTACCTCAGACACATTCACGAATCCCGACAGCTTTAATGTTGATGCAATTTTTGACACTGATCTTTGATTCCCAAGAGAACCTATTGATAACAAAAATTAAAGAATTAGCTAAATAGTACTTACTTTTTCAGAAATGTATAATTATTAACCTTATCAATGATTTGGTACATGTAGTAGAGTATAATAAATTAGAAGAACAACAACAACAACAAAACTTTATTTCCCACTATTATAATTGCATGTGTTACAAATTACAACATTTGAAAAGAAGATAGTGGTTGGACACCAGAAATAACCATACAAGCTAACCTAGTCGGGTACCCAATATATACAGAGAAATTAAAGTAAGAAATTAAAAGAAGTAATTATTAATAACAAAATTGTTGTTATGGTTATAAAACTACTATTATTTTAAAATCTAGCAATACAGTACTACCTTAAGGGGCATGCTCCTCATGACTACCTTGCCACCTCTGTTTAAGTTGAAGCACAATTTTTATACTAGTTAAAAATATACTTCTTTGACTACATTATGTATGACATTACATACATGTACCTATGCAGTTTTACTAGTAATTATTAATACTTTTATGACTACCACGTATACATATCATGTATGTTGCCTAATATGCAGTTTTACTAGTAGCACAATGATGTACTGTAGGTCTTTTACATTCATGGATTCAGTAAATTGAGTGAACTACATGAAGTTAAAGGCTTTTGATTTAAGGTAGCTCGATATGGTTTTCGTGTACTAAGTGCGCGCGTGATACCCTGTACTCGGAGTGCAAAAACCTTGTATTTGTTACCTTTAAACCAATTAAAAGCAACTAAATGTGGTAAGGTGAGATTCAGCTGTAATTTGTATCTCTTTTTAAACGTCTTTTCGGCTGAGATCACAGAAAAATTTATATTTCAAAAATATCATTTTCCCCCATGTTTTTGCATGTTTTGTGTTTTTTTTCCAAGTTCCTTCGGTGAAGTTTGCTAGAATTTTTTGTGGCATTTAAGTTTACAATGACTATCCAATGAAAACCATGAGATTAGGATTTTTAACATTAGAACTCCCGCTATATGAAAAAACATGATTTTTGTAATTATAAAGATATCCAGCATACAGTTTTCAATTAAAAAGATGGGTAAGAAGCAGAATAGTGACCACTTTTACCATGCAAAGTTTTAAAAAATTTCACCGAAGGTAACGCAAAAAATTTCGATTGAAAAATCATTTAACTATTATGTAATCAAAATGCAGACTTGACAAGTTCGACAACTGCGCATGTGCTGATCACTGTTAGTGTTTAAAAATTTTCGCGCATGCGCAAGCTTTCGTCATTTTCCTACTCAAGCCACGTGCAGTCAAAAAACCATATCGAGCCACCTTAACGTAAACATTCATGTTGCAGTGAATCAATAAATAAAAGTGAGATTTTCGTAGATTATAAATATACATAAAATGTTTTTCAATACATGTACAGATCTAGAAGTTTGGGAGATATGATAAATGCATCAGGCAGAAAATATACCAATTCAAACCTGTATTCAGCTTACTGCCGACCATTGCAGAGAAAATAGTTTTTTTCAAAACCAGTCTTACTTCCTGCAGGCGAGTGTTTGTAAACAGTTTTGGTTACTCTGACACTAGTACATATAGAATTTTTAACAATAATACCACGAGCTTGAGTCGTACACGAGCTGAGATCCTAGTTGTGCAGGAGCCAATCAAAGAGCTTCTAGCCATTATCTAGTAACTCGTGTATATAATAATTATAATACATTGTAGTGCACAAAGTTTTATTCAGTACCTGAAGGTTCTCTTATGACTAGCTTTCCATTTGGTTTCAGTATCCTGGCTATTTCTGACAGCAGTTCAATACTGTGAACTAACACTGAAGGAAACAGGGCTCCAGACAGGGCAACGTCAAAACTTGAATCCTTGTGAGAGGCTGGAAAAGGGAATAGTTATTTTACTAAAACAAATAACAATATTTACTTTACATCTAAAAGATGCACATCCTTTGAAATCTAGGGGAGAGACTAAATGTCGCTTTACACTACATGTACATGTGTTGTTGAGGGTTGGTTAAATACATGTAGAGAGCAGCTAAAGCTAATGTCAGAGATTTAAAGGCAAATCTTGTTCACTAAGCACCACAGAATCTGTGACTGCTACAGCAGGATCAATTAGTACATATCATTCTGTGAATAAATTATCCTATCAAAATTTAGAAGGTATTATCTTTGTTTCTGATTCCAATACTACAGAAAACTTGTTTTATTAAAAATCTGAATTGATCAAAAATGTATGGTATGGCCATTGTTCTGACTTTACATATTTATTTTTTTTAAATTTACTCTTAGAAATTTTCCCAAACGGTGGTGTTTCCCATACATGTACAAACAACATTTTTGCAGAAATTCCAATTTTTAACTTATAAGAAAATCATAGATATTTAGAAGTACGTGTACTACTACTAGTCTAATAGCCATCAGACGAAACATGATCGAAAACTTTTCGTTTTACCGCAACTACATAACATGCAGTTGAAAAAAACGGACTGACAGTGTTCAAACATTGTTAAGTTTAAGTCGACCAACTGCCTGGCAAAAATATGTGTTTTTTTGTATAATAAAAAGGTTCCCAATAAGGTGTACCAGGACTGGTATTTCTTAACTTTTTCCACATCTCTGACATCATAAGATCATTCAAACCATGTCTCACTTACACATCGACAGACGCTCTTCATGTTCAACAGAGATTTTGCCTCCATCTCCAACCTTAGAACTCAGTTGGCGCACGATTTCTTCGATCTCTTTTGGAGGTTGTTTTCCCGACCACACTAGAAGCACATTCTGTCCTTTGACAAGTGAGGTTTCCATCTTTCTTCGAACTTCTTGAAAGCGAGTTACGCAAATCTGAAATAAAATTATTGCCGACTAATCGTTCACAATTCGACAGGCATCGTTGACAAATCAATTATGTTGGGGAGGGGAGGTTAGAGGTTGTTGCTGAATTTTGAAATTTCTGTGTTTAATTAGCAGTGTTTGTACCAATATTTCTACTACTAACATTAACGTTCACATTTTCTACACGTCTCAGATATTCAAAAAGATACTGTAACTAACAAAACTATGACAAGTGCTTGTTGCAAACAGCATTTATACCCCCTCCCCCTGCACCACATGCACAGGAAGAGCGTGTGGACCCTCACTTTCAGGCTAGGTTCCAGTCTTTCTCCATCATCAAAATCCAAAATGGCGGACGAAACTACTAAAGTCGCAGACAAGACAGGTAGTGGTGAGATGGACGGTTTAAAGTTTTCACTAGTAAAAAAAGTGGATTCGTTAGAATCTAACCAAACTGTGTACCAAAAGGGAAAAAAGAGGAAGATGTCTAAGGAAGAAAAACAATCACAAAAGGTAGAACTTTCCTGTCACTTTTTACGATTACATTTACTAAAATCATTTACTGAATGAGAGATGTGGTTATTTCTGAAATTTTAAATTATGTATAGTTGGGCCTTACCGTAGCCGTAGATTTAGTTATGTTCAGTTTTATCACTATCAAAAACACTAGTAAAACTAAAATAGATGAATCTGTGATTTCAGTGAAGTGGCTGCCCCTTACATATATTACATTTTTATTTCTGAACAAATATTGATTGCATACATCATTACATGTATATCCAATATACAGGTTTGTTGAACTTCATATGACGAATTAAGAGAATAAGTTAGTTCTCCCTATTTTAAGTGATTATGCAAAATTTCGACGTCGCGCGCTCGACAACCCCAGGAGATGGCTTTTTTGCTTAGACGTTTTAGCTTAAACATTATTTTTAAGTCTTTAAAACCTTTTTCTGCATTTCACCGTTTAGCGAAACCATATTTATTTGAATAAAATATATACCCTGAGCTGGGTGCTTGTTTAACTTTTGAGTTTCTAGGGCGGGCACTTGTTGTTTTGCATAAAGTTCTTTCAATTACACATTTTCAGAATTCCATTAGCAAAACAAAGAAAGAACAAACATAAAGATATATTAAAACACAGTTAAGTTTTGTGTTAGTTTGATGTTTCAGTCTCAGTTCTTTTTCGAATTAGAGAGTTTGATGAAGTTTCCGGTAAGATCTTCCAAACTACATGGATCTCACTGTTCCCAACATAAGTTAATAAGGTTAATCAATTGTAGTATCTTTAATGACTGACATTGTGGAGGTGGGTGTCAGGAGGGGGTGGGGGTCAGGTAAGGGTGCAGTCAGGTGGGATTAGGGGGGCAGGAGGGGGTGGAGGTCAGGTAGGATTGGGGGTCAGGAGGGGTTGGAGGTCAGGTAGGGTTTAGGGTCAGGAGGGGGTGGAGGTCAGGTAGGGTTGAGGGTCAGGAGGGGGTTGAGGTCAGGTAGGTTTGGGGGTCAGGAGGGGGTGCTACAGTATTCAGGCTATTAGTGTTTAGGTACAATATTTGTTTGTTTAAAAATTGCAATTGTGTCATATACAAGGAAAAGAAGGCAAAGATGTCAGCAAGAAAGAAACCTGGCTTTGACAAAGAAATTTATGAAGAAACCTCATACTTTGTAAAAAATGGTGAGTCCAAATAATTTTACAGTATATGTGTACATACATGTACTTATAACATAAAACAATATAATCATATAACAAAGTTTCCTTGATAAAACTTGTTAATAAAATAATAAATACATGTATGGTTGCATACACTGAACATGTGTATAAAATGTTACTATAGATTTTTTCTTTCAGTATTAAAACATCTTAACTATGCTTGTAAAAATTTTAATAATAACAATGATAATCATAAGAAAAAAGAACTTTAATTGAAATTGGTACGGCTACCATTCCTACAAATAACTGGTAAGAGATACAAATGCAATATCTTACATGTAAGTGCTGGTGGCACAGTCAGGTGTTGTTTGTGTTATGTAATTGCTTCACAAGAACACTAATAAAGAAAAACATGTCCTTTCTGTTTTAACAGTTTTTATGGGCTATTTAACTAAATCTAGGACAGTTGTCACTGAGCAATCTGCAACGTAAAAAAAAATTATGTTAAATTGATTTCAATATTCTGCAGCAACACATTTCAATTATTATTTTGTCTTGCATGATTTTTTTTATAAACATAGAGTGCTAGTATGTTTGTGAAGCTGATTTGTTCATTTAGTAGCAACCTTCAAAGAACTGAACCCAATGGCAAATAACCCCTCCCCCCAAAAAAAGTATTTTTGGAAGAGAGCGTACAGTAGATGCATACCAATAAAGCTCAGTAAACTTCAATAAAATTTACATTTTTTTTATGATTGTATAACCTTAAGGCCTGAGGTGTGTTCGCCCGTATTACTTCACCTTTACAACTCACTGCAAGGGAAGATGGGTTGGCAGAACCTTGATTGATGTTTTCACAACAGAGTTCAGAGCAGAAACGCCAGAATATTATGTAAGTTGCTTAGAATTTAAAAAAATGTGGAGAAGATTATGACTCAAAAACATGTTCTTAAATGTACAGAAGGTTGCTATGTGTATACTAGTCATTACTAACATTAGGCCACTTGGAGATAAGAATTTGAGATAAGAATTTCATCTTCTCATGCACTAGTACAGTGTAGCCTAATTTGTAAATTAAACATGTGAGAATTTTAAGTTTATGTTTTCTTGAAACTGAAACTCAAGATAAACTGTACATCAGATAGATCTCTACAAGGCATTGTGCATAATCTGATACTAGTCTAGACAGTACATCTGCAATATTTACTTGTGTTTAAATGTCTGAGTAATAATTTTACTCAGTTTACAACCTACTACATGACTGTGCATGACTGTGCATGAATTGTTTGTATGATAACAATCTATGTGCAATTTACTTTTAATTAATTATTTGGTAGCTCTTTTTTTTTACTTACCAGATAGAAGCTATAAAGAGAGGGAAGATAACAGGTAATTTGAAAGCTCTTAAATTAAATTAAGTTATAGTCAATCACCAATTGTTAAATTTAGATGACTTTTAAAAAATTCAGGGAAGGGTTTAGGGGGTGGAACAAGGAGAGATGCTGTGAAGGAATTAAGCCAGGGATGATGTTTCTAATCAGTAATTCTCCTGCTGTCAGTTTAGCTTTTTTTCTCATCACTTAGCAGAAGCTAGGACTAGACAGTATGTAAGGATTTGCATTGTTTTGTTTTATAATTTTTTATTGTGCAGTACTCTCAAGATATATCTAGCAAGATGATTTTCAAAAATATTCTTTGCAGTGAATGGAAAAGAGACTTCAGCAGACACTGTTCTCAAGGATAACGACATCATCTGCAACAAAGTACACAGGTACTTTGTAATTGCTGAAAATGCTTCACATACATGTAACCGATCTTGAGAAGCATTATAACTGTTACAGTAGCAACTTGCAAGTTCCAACCAGTTGTAAACAAAACAACTGCTTTTTTGTGTCATCACAAAACTGATAGAGTTGCTAAAAATGGAGCTGTTACATGTAAATAAATCTAACTAAACAGAAATTTATCTAAACCACCGATAACTTTATGATAAAAATCACGATGTTGCTAAAGAGTTGACCATTATTTTTATCCCCCGAGCATTCGACTTTTATTTTTATCCCCCGACTCAATACCTATAAAGTATATGGTTTTCACAAAGTTTCTAGGTATACAGTAAGGCCTGATAAAACATCCAAAGCACTTCTTAATGTTCAAAATCTAACACATACTGTACTTAAAAAGCCTGTTTCTCAGTACAACTGCACTGTCATTCCTTTAAGATAAGATAGTTTTTTTATAATGCGCTGGTCAATACTGTTTATTGTTTTTATTATGCACTTGTCAGTACTGTTTATTGTTTTGATTATTTTTGCAAATCTTGCAGACATGAACCACCTGTGACAGATGAACCTTTGGGTATTGTTGAAGAGAATGACGAAGCCATTGTACTAAACAAGCCATCTTCAATCCCAGTGAGTACAAATGAAAAGGATTCATGATAGACAGTACTAAATTGTACTCAATGAAAGATTAAAAGAAAACTAAAAAAAATTAACTGAATCAAGAATGATAATAATATTAAAAAATAGAGCACGAGAAACTGTGAAAATCAAGCACAATGTTTAGACTGGTAAATTGTGATAACAAATATGCAACTACATTCTATATAGCTACGTTCATATACATACATGTACGTTTGACATCGGGACCCAGTTGTCTGAACTGTTAGATTGTGAGTAAAGTTTGACCCAAATTTTAATTAAACTGTACTGCAGTTAGATTATTTTAGCTAGGAATGCGTAATTTAGCTTTAAAAAAGATCCTTGCTATAATCCAAGGAAACCAAGTTATCCAAACCATCAAAGACAGCCAAAACCAGTCTATAACCGTGGAAGTTAAGCCAATCGTTGAATCGGGTTCTACGGACAGATAGTTAGAACTAACCTAGATTCGAGCATACAGTGTACGATTGCTTGAGTTGATAGGAACATGCTATTTTGTGATCAATTTTCTTTGAAAAGTAACAAACTCGATTTTTTCGAGTTTAGAACTCAAGTTTTTTGTAAACTCAAAGTAGAGAAACTTTTCACGAAATAGCACGTCCTATACAAGCCACCATACGAACAACAGGACCCTGCTTAACTTTGTTTTGCTCATGAATATACTTATATACCCTGTAGCTTGATAAAGGCACACTTACTATAGAATGATGTTTGTTCTGTTGATTAATAGAAACTGTAAGTTGTTTTTCTTTTCAAGGTTCACCCTTGTGGAAGATATCGACACAATACTGTTGTATTTCTGCTGGGCAAGGAACATGGACTCAGAAATCTTTACAGTAAGACATCAATGTTTAGTTTTCTTTCTGCGGCTCGACGGACTCAAGAGAAAAAAAAGGACCGCTTGCAGTTTATCGTGTTTCGTCTCAATTGTCTTTTATTTTATTTTGCTCCTTTGACTTCCATGCAAACGGACGCAATATTTGTTGGCCAACAACACGCCACATTTCTGGGCCCAACATTTTGCGTACACTTGCATGGAACTCCATGTACAACAATGTTGGCCTCGTAAAAACGTCTGCGTACGCGCATTGTAAGGACTACACGTGCCAATTGAAAAACTGCCAACATTGTTGGACTAACAATGTTGTGCCAGTGAATTGCATGGCCCTTAAATTAATACGGATTTGAGACGATACAGCACAGTCTGAAGAGGGCAAGAATTTGCCTAAACTTACGTCGCGAGAACGGACGCAATATCAAAGTATACATGTACTTTAGTTGAGAAGACGGTGGTAACAGGGCAGCTAAGAAGAGCAAAAATACATGACATCCGGGTCAACCCAAATATACTGAAAGTCAGGGCACTCTGTCAAACTGGGCTCGTGTAAGCAGCCCCATAGGCCGAATGACTGCTTTGATGTAACTATATGGTACAAAATTTACAATGTGTTCAAAAAAGATAAGAAAATTGAAAGTATGTAAGTATTAAAATTTAAATTTTAGACTATAATCAACGTGAACTATCCTCTTTTATTCAAGCCATTCATCGTATTGATCGTATGACGTCAGGAATCCTCATGTTTGCAAGGTAAAACATGTAGTTCCATCGCTGTTAATCGGCGTTAAAATAATTTGTTGTGACTTGTGTACTCACGGTAACGTTTCGCAAGTTACTGTGTGTCTTTGTTACTGAAAAAAAACTGAACATTGTCATTGATCTAGTTTTGATAATATCAGATCTATGACGTTAGTATTTTGTAGCTTTTTGAAAAATGTAATTGTGTGGTGCGTTCAAGCTGTGAAGGTAACAATATTCTCCACTTCTCGTTAAAAGTTCTCGGTTCCGAACCCTGCCGAACTAATTCTTCCTGATTCGTTCAAGAACAGTGCATTAGGTGTTTTCAACCTTTGTTAATGCTTCTGAGCTCATGAAAGCACTTCAACTACTCCACTGTATTTATCTCACTCAAACGCTCTACATAACTAGAATGCATTGTGTTATATAGTATTGCGAACAACTACGTTACAGAACATTTACGTTTACTTAGTTCACCTTTGGATTTCCAGAACTCTGAAGAAAGCACAGGAACTCGAAGCTCAAGTACGAGAGAGACAACTGGAGAAGGAATATATTTGTAGGGTGACTGGAGAGTTTCCGAGGTGAGATTTAGTGGCTCCGTTTTGGTGATGATACACTCTGCTATTTGTCGCCTGTTAACCTGTTTTTGGTGGCTCAGATAGGGTTCTCGCTGCAGAGTCTTAAAAAGTCGGGTTTTTTGGATTTGTACTTTTAGGCGTTGAAAATGTCTTCATTTGCCAAAATTTATCCTTGCGGTCCTACTGCAAAGTTCTTCAATATTGTTTCATTGATAAAGATTTAGTGATTGTCATGGTCTAGGTTATATTATTGTTTACAACATTTGCTGAGTATGGTTCTCAGCGGGAGCACAGGCACGTGATCCCTTCTAGGCTTTGTATCGACAAGTGTAGAACGACGAGAGACTAGATCAACGGCTTATCTTCCCCGTCCACGGACGGTGTGGCACAAAAAGATGCCCTAAAGCTCAACCCTTGACCAGGCCGGGAACTCAACCTGAGACCTTCTGGTTGACAGTCAGAGATCTTACCAACTGTTCAAGTCTCGTGACAACAGGTGCAAATCATACACACTTCAGGTTCAGCAGCTTCGAAGATTGTATGAAAAGAGTTTCGATGCAAGCAGCAGTTCTTGCAGATTTCATTCAACAGTCGACCCCCCCCCCCCTTCCTTGCGTGCACTAGACATGGAACTGATGTTTTAATCTTACACAGAAGTTCAGCTTCTTCGCTGTAAACAAACAATCACTTGTGGCTCGCGAAAAGGCTGGCAAGTGGACCAAAGGCCTCATTAGTTCAAAAGTAATGGATCGTTTTTGTAAAGTGTGGGCCACTAATTTGGTCTCGGTAAGGTAATTGGCCAGTCACTATTGCATTAAAAAGTGAAAGTCAAAGTTGATCATTACATTGTACATTATCCGAATATTTTAAATAGTGTTAATATGTATCATTAATCATGGGTGATATATCTTTTAGTTTTAACTAGTCAGGGGTTGAACTAAACTGCCAAAAGCAAGGAAAATCTTAGTGCAAGAAAGCACTGCAACGTTTGAGATAGCGCTGTTTCTGTTTGTGCCAGATTGCCAATGTTTTCGTAAGCTCATGGTCTCTCAGTCCTCTCTTTTAACTTCACTTCCCCTGTCTAATTACAAATACATACACAACAAACAGTACTTATCACGTGTTACATCTCACAGGGAGCCCATCGACTGCCAGCAGCCAATAGTGGTGGTATCGCACAAGGTTGGGGTATGTCGTGTGGGTACAGAGGGCAAACCCTGCAGGACGTGGTTCACAAGGCTCAGCTACAATGGCGTCTCCAGTGTCGTCAAGTGTACGTATATTCTTTTATTTCTTAATCTTCTGATGTTCTTTGTTTGCGTTAATTTCACAGAGTAAAACGCGGTGTAATTTGTACTCAACTTAGGCATTATATAACTCACAAGATCTTTGTTGCACACAGTTTTCAGGAGTGTGGCGTAGTTTCAGGCAAAACATCAAGACTCATTTGAGCATAATGAAGATGGCGGGCGGCAAGTCGGCGTTCATCTTTGATTCCAAAGTTATCAACTTACTATCTTCCAAATCGTCCATCGATGAAAGACAGCACAATGCTACATGTATTTCCAAATATCATCAACAGATCCAAGATGTGTTTCAGTTTCAACTTCTTGATAGCGATTCTCACATCACATCCGCAGACTGCTAAAAAAACTCTATTTACGGGGTTTTTTTTGTCTTTTCAAATATTGTTTCAATTATCAGTTCTGGTCGGCCGAAAATAATTGTTCTTGCCAGTTGAAACGGAAAGGTCTAATGTGCGCAAGTACAGTTTTCCCGCCACAACTCTCTAAATTCCCGCGCTTTAACCAACCGGAGCGGGAGAACTGAGCGACTCTGATCCACGAGCAGGATCATCCTGGGGAGAACCGCTTGCCGTGTCTTTAAAGGAATTCTGTTGGTGTTTGTTGAACACAAGAGGTTTCTGTATCTCCACAGGCGCTCCACACACTGGCAGGATGCACCAGATACGAGTCCACCTTCAATGGCTTGGCTATCCCATAATAAATGATCCCATTTACAATCACGAGGCCTGGGGTCCATCAAGAGGAAAGGGTGGGGTTACTGAGGATTTGGTTATGAAGGTACATTTTAATTTGTACAGCAAGAGGTTTGAACATGCTTATTCATGGTTGTTAACTGCGTCGTAGAATATCGAGCCGAGTCTAGACGGTGGGATCTCGTGTGTGTTTTGTGTCGCGTGACGTGCTTCTAACCGTCGCTGTGAACCGTAGTGGCCTGGGCAACTTTTAGATGGATTTAAACAGAATTAAACATTAGGATCTAGTCTACGTATTGTTAAGAGTCTTCGCATCCAACCGTCTCAGTCAACCATAGTGGCCTATCTTAAAGTCGCTAATACCTCGTTGAGATGGACAGCTGGAGTGGGAGATTATTGGAGTTTACTTTGTTATAATAGCAATAGATTAATTATATTACACTTTATTTAGAGCAGTGTAACTAGATTATCGTGAAGCAATTTTCATTCAAGCCTTAAAAACTTAATCCAATTATAGTTGGACCTAAATAATTCGAAGTTCTCGCTAATTCGAAGCAATATTTATTCATTTCCTATAGAGATCCGGCTTACTATTTATTTTTTACCTCGTTAACTCGAATCTCCGCTAATTCGAACCATTTTCCTTTCCCCTTGAAACTACGAATTAAAGGAGTCAAACTAAGCACTGAATACTAAACCTGGTAAGCCTTGTGCTGGCGACAATAACAGTGACAATTTTATGAAAAAACGTAATCGACAAATTCAAAGATTCTCATTCTACGCCATTTCGTTTCAGGTAATCGCTGAACTCGCCAGGTCTCCGACAATTATTGGAGCAGTGGAAGCGAGGTTTGAAGTGAAGAAACCTTCCAATATAAAGCAGGATACGTTTACGCCTGAGAGTTCAACTGACCTTGGCGATAGAAAAGAACATCGAGTAAAAGAATCACTTGACGATAATGCCTTATGCACGACTGATGTTTCAAATTCGCCAGCACAAACTGTTACTCCTGGTGAATGCACTGAAGCAAACGTTTGCACAAACGCAGCTGAAAACACGACTGTTTCTGTGGATGCTTCTTGCAGTGCACCTACCAGTGCGATAGTGGACGATAGAACCGAATGTTCGGGCGAACCTTTAGGGTTTTATGACAAAAACTGCACAGAATGCCACATAAAGAGACGAGATCCAACACCAAGGGAACTAACGATGTGTCTCCACGCACTCTCGTATAAGGTCAGTGGATTATACAGCAAACGATGGAATTATAACAATCACCAGAGACGCAGATACGTCTAGGCAAAACGATATTTGTCTACAAAAAAGTTGATGAAAAATCACTGTAGCTACAAGAACAACAATACAATAATTTTATTGTAATAAAAACATCTATATAACTGGACCGCTTTCGTTCTGTCCGTACGGAAAGTTTTGTAGCGAATGCGCGCGGGTCATGAAAATAAGGAAGGAAAAAAACGAGCTTTGTTGATTATTTTGCCAAATAAGGGAAGTCATTTGACGTTTTGACAGGTGGTCAAGAATTAGAGCTCCGTACGGCAACTTGCGGACCTGAAATTGACCAATCACTACAGCTGTATAATAATTAGAAATTATTGCACGAACGCGCGTTGGATATGAGCTTTTCGATAGCAGAAAAGGTGCGAAGCACCGAGTCGGCTATTAATAGCTCATATCCAACAAGCGCTTGTGGAAAAATTGTGTCAGTGAATAACGAACAAATATAAAAATATCTCAAATTCTTTTTTCTACCGAGTCGCGTTTTCGGCCATTTTAAGAGAAAGTGTTCCGTGATAAAATTGTCAGTTTCCGTATTTGAACAAATTACAGTATGTAGGATTTATTAATTATACTGTGAGTTGAGAGACAACCAGATAACCAGAATTTCAATATCCAGTGCTTGGTAGTTAATAATATTTCTTTAGTCTACATATTAGCTAAGCGCTAGTCAAGGCAGACTATAAGCTAGAAAACACAAAGGTGGAATGGTCGAGGGAGAGTGAAGGTCAAAGGGGAAAGAAGACACGGGTACATGAAGTAATAAATTACTTTTAGAAAGATGATTCCAATAACTACTAACGAACACTGTAGTCAACGCTTAGATATGGTCACAGAAATATGACATTATTGAAAAAGTTTGGAGACACAACTCACAATTATTATTTGGGTTTTGATTTAGGATTCGCTCTACAACTGCAATTAGGAGTCTTGTGCAGGGGATTTCTTTAAATCTGTGATTTAGCTTTGGGTTGGGATTTGAAACATAAACAGTCTCCTTTTATTGAGTTTTTCTATGTACGGATTAAGGGCCACGAATTTATCAGATATCTTAGTGTCTATTGTCGTCCTTATAAAATAGAGTTTTGTATTGATTTCATAGTTGATTGGTTGATTGATGAAAAAATCTTTTTCTCGACTGGATGAAATGGAGGCGGGCGGAGAGGCTTGCACACACTTGAAAGTGGCCCACCACAATTCTGCATCAGACGCTGACAGTATAGTACGACTGGCTCAATTTACAGGACAATTATATGGATACAGCTATGAGTGTTTAAGTTTGCGAAAATGCTAACTAAGTGTGGGACCGTAAGGAACTATCTTGTAAAAACAGTGTTTTGTTTGAAATCGTTTTGGAACTGCCTCTTTCTAAAATTAGTCTGTGTGTTTGACTCGCAAAGTGCAGCCTTGAAGAAAAGTTTGCCGGATAACAGTCAAACTCCAGTTTACCATTTTCATATCGTGCCCAACGGGGAATTGATTTAAAGAGACATTCCACGGCTACTCCATTACTAAGAAATACTTACTACACTTACATAGCACTCTAATCCATTGAGAGTCCTAGGGAACGACTGTTACAAATGTTTTTTTGTTTCCAGGGCCCTGGATGGGAATATGTTACCCCAATGCCTCTTTGGGCGGCGGAAGACTGGACCGAGAATGGCAACGTCAGCTAAAACTACGTACCAGACATCGAATAGTACGGAGGCGGGGTACTGGATAAGGGAGTGTCCGGGCGGGGAACTGGGCAGACGTACGAATCGGGCCTTTAAAATCAAAACCAAGCTGTTCCGCAAGATCGCGGGAGTTAGTCTTGACAAGACAACTCCATGTTCTAGCATATTTTTTTCGTTGGCAAATTGATCAAGAATACTTGTACCAGGTCGGGGTAGTCGCCGTAAAATTTAAGGGCCGTTGGCTGATTTCCCAGCTGCTGCTGCGATTGTTGTTTATCAGTTATGTGGCAACTGTCAAAGTAAGTGAACAAGATGCAAAAGGTAAAACTAGCACGTGAAAGCAATATGGTTTTTGTTGGTCCTGGGAGACTCTGCATCTCCTTCAGTGTACATTTTGCTCATTGCACATGATAAAACTTGAAGTTTGTGTTCAAAACATACCAACCTGTTAAACTCTGATTAAGATTACACTTATCTAATAAATTGCCAGAGTAGAAATTATTATTAGCTTGTGTTTGCATTGAAAATTTTTTTTTTCTTGGGTGGAATAGCGCAGTATGGTTCTAATGTTCCTTTTTGTTCTTTCCCAACTGCATTATTTTAAATTTTCTTTCCCTAATATATATTTTTGTAACTATCTTTAGTGTTTTTTTAACTTTTAGTTCATGTATACATATGCAGTGAAAAAGGATTAAATAAAAAAAATAATAAATGTGCCAGCTAGAAGAAAGAGAAAGGGAAATTCGAAATAGGTGATACAGACTAGGCAATGAACGGGCAGCTAAATATTCCTGGTTTACATAGACCATGGTTGCGTTAAAACTTGGGATGGTGGATCAAACTCAACGTGTTCTTTAACCTTCAAACGACCAAGCTAACTCCTGCAACAAATTAACCCAGGAGAGGAGGGGGTCATTTGAATCGCCATAAATTTTTCAAATGATTGCACAAAAAAGATCGAGCTATTGCATGCAAATAGCTGTTTACTTTCCTTAACAGCAATCGAGTTTTAATTTAGAACTGTTGCTATGGCTACTACCCTGGGTACCCTGTGGAAACTCGAGTGTCGCATTTCACTTCTACCAACTCAAGGTTACCGTTCATGTTGGAACGGATCAAAACTTCGAAATTGAGATTTTCCCAGATTATAAATGTACATGAAATGA
>JAOBRG010124993.1:0-19264 GCA_027574985.1 Umimayanthus nakama | reverse complement strand
CTTAATTATGCATGCAATATTTTACAAGATTTTGGGAAAATAACCCTAACCCAAACCCTAACCGAAAGTTTGTAAAAAATTGCATGCATAATTAAGTACGCCCCAGTACGAAAATTATCCCTAAAAAATCTTACGTTCAAAAAGACATTAGATAAATACAATTTTAATAACAGTTTACCATTTTTAATTTATGACATAGAATTAGAAAATTAGAATTAATTTGTGAAGAAATCGATGAGATCTATTCTATACAATTACAGTGCATGGCAATGCTTTTAAAATATCCACTGAAGTGAAAACAAATTAAAACTTTTTAGGAAACGTACAATCGACCACATGATACAAATGTGTAACAACCACCAACATCGCAGAAAATTTAGGTTAGTCAGTCCTTTTTTGTAAAGACGAAAGTACTCACTTTCCCAGCGGAGTAGTTGCCACTGTTGGGTCCATGGAAGGAACTCCATCTCTGTAGTTCTTCAAGGCCTCAAACGCTTTCAGAAGCTTATCTGCCACAACCAAAGACATTGTGCTATTCAATTTGTTCCTTACCCGGGGCGATCCATTCTGTGTTTTTGAAGCATTTCTAAACCTTTTGTATTTTGTTACTGACTTCTGTCATTATTTCCGCCGCCATGTTGGTTTCAGAGAGCCTCACTTTCATGACTTTTCCAATGGACCGAATCGCCGCGCACCCTTTGTGTGTCCAATAAGGGCGCTCTTATTGGCCCAATATTGGTATAATCACACCCTCTCCGCGTCTCTTTCATTTGTATTTCATTCTCAAATTTCATCTTGCAAGTTTGCTTTGCAGGTTACGGTTTGGGAAATGGAAGAGAATTCCCAGGATTCTCGTTCAGAGTAAGTGACTCTCCATTGTGAATTTTAAACAGTATTCTTTCAGTTGTAAGCGGGGCCGCAAATTTAACTTATCGCCGATTGATTTCGATTCGAACGCGAAGAGATCAGTGAGTCTGTTGAGACGCCATAGAATAGATTAGAAACGTTTCGAAGGTTTCACAAAATATTTCAGTTTCTGTTTCTCCAACTTAGGTGTCGGGGACGAGAAAAGCTTCACTCGATCATTTCAAAGATATCTGGAAGCGTAACAAATGGCCATGAAAGTGAGGAAATGGTAGGAATTCGTTGTTTTATTCGTAAATTGTAGCAGATATTTTGTTATGGAATGAAACTCAAATGTTTTCAACAGTTGTTCAGACCGCCATCTTTGTTGTTATTGGACCGGCGGCTTGGCGTCGCAACGTGCGGGACATTTCTCTCTTCTTCAGAGGATGAACTTGGAATTAAATATGAGAAAGTGACAGCCTTACAGCAGATAGATTTCAACCCTTTTGCCGTTCCAAAGGCTTACGGTTTGTTTGTCAACAGTTATTAAGGACCATAAATTATATCCCTCGGGTAAAAAAAGTCAGTCCGAGTCACCCGGTTATCACAGGTCTACACAGGTGTTTGCGTGGGATCGAAGCCGAAGAGAAACGAAACCTGAAAGATCTGTTATGTAGCTATTAGTATAGTATTAGTATTATAAACCTGCATACCCTCTTAAGTCTAGAACGAGTGCAAGCTCATACAGACAATTTTATTCTGAACATTGCTGCAGTGCCTTCTTGAATTTGTTTTTCTATCGTACGAGGAACTTTGCATCAGATGGAGGGGGGGGGTTGTGGGAAGGGCTAGATGTTTGTTCCAAAAAACTGTGCCAGAAGAATTGATGATGCTCCTCTTCCTCACCAGTGCTGAATTGTTGATTAATTGAATCTGCAAGTACAGGATATGGATTTGTCCACTGAGAGTCAAGTTTTCTCTGTCAAAAGAATACATAGACCACAGCAAGATTTTCTTCACCAGCTCAGTTTGGGGTAGTCGCTGTAAGCTTTAAAGGTTTCAAAAGTTGAACAATTTTTCCATATGCACTGTATTTGCCATGATTTTTGCACTGATCAAATGCCAAAGAACCAAGATGGTGAAAGAAACCATGCAAAGGTCTATTGCACGCATTTTTTTACCAGAACAATTTTATAAGAACAACGAGGCTCAAATTTGCCCAAAAATTAAGAACAATCAAGGCTAGGATTTAAAATCATAAATGCAAAGTTCACTTTTCTTTATAAAATACTATTATTTTCCTCAAATTCGACTGTATTCAGCGTTGAAATACTCCAAATGTTTAGATCGATCAAGTTTTCTTTAGGATTTATTTGGCTTGATGTCAACAACTTAGCTAGTAGGTATATATATTGTTATTTCTTACTGTTGTGCTTACGTTCCAATCAGTCGAGGTTAAAATTTCCATAAAAAATAAGAAAATAAGGCTTGGCCAAAACTTATTCATTTGACTCTTATGAAAAAAAGTATACATGTGGTTAGTATTCTACTTGTACTTAACATGTAGCTCAGAGGCCAGGAGTTCAAATGTTTTTTATAGATTCATAAATTTGCTGTATGATATTACAGGGAGATGAGAGTGAAAGTGACAGTGGTCTTGAAATCATGCCAATGGAGGGTGGTAGTTTTAAAAGGTAAATATTAATCTCTGTGGCTAATAAGTGTTCAAATAATGACTAGAAATCACCTACATGTACAGATAGATCCACACACCATAAGATAGCAATGGTGCAGTATATGTTGCCAGCTGGGTTGTTTTGGTAGTAAAGCACTTTAAGTCATCATGCCGTATACCTGTCAACCACTGGAAGCACTTGTCTAAAAATGGTTGCATTCACATTCGTCCTGTCTGCTGTGTGTGCGTCACCAAATAGGAATTTTTGTCAAGGGCAATGGTGGCTCTCAATTCTCAAACTTTCTTATGCTTTGTTCGTAAAGCGCAAGTACAAGAGGTCTGGCCATTATTGACAACATTGCAGTCATTGCGCTTGATTTTATACATGATTCCTCTCACAATGTCTAGATCTTTTAAAGACTTTCTAGTTATTCATTCAACCATATCCACTTACCCCTGGTAACATCCTCAACTTGAATTCATTGGTCCTTTAAGTTTCAAAACAAGCTTCACCAGGACCTTACCTGCATTCCCATACTTGCAGAAAATCAGATCGTAAAGGTGATGCCAGGAAGCTGATGAAAAGCTCTGATGGGGAAGCTGTGGAGGTGCAGGTCCAGCGAGAGCAGGGCCTGGGTTCTAACCGGGAGGTTCAAGTTCTCACAGACCTGCCACCAGATAATCCATTCAGCATGGAAGTACCTAGTGCATCCTTGTACTCTGACATTCACATGCAGGCACTGCCGCAACAACAAGGTTGGTGATTATGATAATTGTAGGTTCCATGCGATTTAGAGTACATGAGTTAAGCTCAAAATAAAGTGAACTACAGTGAAGATAAGGGAATTGATCTTCACAGTTTAATTCAAACTTAAGCAGTTCAAATATTTGCCTGAAAAAAATACTTGCCTCAACGAGATTCGAAGCCATGACCTCTTTGATGCCGGGTGTTGTATTCTGCCATCTTGAATCACATGAAATGCAATAGAAAAATATACCCGCAAGGCATTCTGGTAAATGTGATCGGAAGTAAGTTCTATTCAGTTCAATGTTCCTGATATGACAACACCGGGCAGATGCTCTAACCACTGAGATATGAAGCCATTCATGCCAGGCAGTTCAGTTATGAGCTCTAATATTGACTCACGTACTTTATCAGCACTGGAATGAAAATTTTTGATTGACACCATTTTCACTTAGAAAAGTTAAGCAATTGTCCTTACCTATTACAATGATTATGTTTTGCTTATGAGTTTGGGGTTAAGAAATGGAAACTTGCAAATGTCACCCCCTTTGAGGATAGCTGAAAAGAAAAATTGATAGCTGAAAAAAATAATACTTGCTGTGGTACTATACCTTGGTTGTTGGAAAATGGTAAAATATTTGGTTTTGCTATCCTTGCTCAGCCGCACTGACAAATACATACTTACAGTTTTTGCGGAGCTTCTCATAACTCTCAATTACTTCAAACTTATTTTTTATGGTCAAGGGAAGTACTGACAGAGATAAAAAATAAATAAAAGTGACAGGGAGGTACATTGTAAGATGGCTGTTCTTGGATTTACCATTTTCAACTTCTGTACCTTTGTTGGTTGGACATTGTGCCTATTACGGTACTGCATTCTGGGATTGCGGTTGGTGTTCTTCTAACATGTCTCAGAAATTTTTGGGATTTAGTTTTTGCAGATGAGTTAATAAAGTTTTACTTAACATAAGTAAGTTCTAGCTTCACTAATCTCACCCATCATGTTGTTTTCTCAGTACCCTCCTCCTGCCACCCCATCCACCCCCATCCCCCCACCCCACCACCACCACCAACCCATTTTGGACTCTGTTACATGTAGTCTTTTTCACTTCTCTTGGTTAGATATGATTTCAGCATTTGCTGAACACAGTGAACTAAAAATGAAAAACATACTTGAAACAAACACGTTTAATAAAAATAAAAATCTTGACTAAATTTAACTATTCAAAGTGGTATGAGATTTTAGTTCTAAAATTTGGGAAGTCCTATTTTTAATTGCTGATGCCAACAAGAAACACAGTTTAATCCATTTGACCTTTTTTACACAATAGAGTTAGAAGACAGTGATGATGCTGAAACCATGCCACAAGTTGCTCTTGGTCTTGTTCGAACAAAGCACCCACATCCAATGTTGAATGCAGAGTCACAATCCTTAACATATATTCCAGCCCAGTTTGTACGTAAGCTTGAAGAACTGGAAAACCAAGTCAAGGTTTTGCAAAACAAAAACCAGGTGCTTGAAGAATCCTACAAGAAGCTTTCTGATCTTGTAGAAGCACAGAATCATCTACTGACTAGTGGCAGTCCTGCAGTACAGCGTGTGTCTGTTAGCCAGTCACTGCCAGATGAGTCAGGGGGGTCAACTCTAGTCAACACCAGTGTATCAGGCTATGGAAACAATGTACACCCTATGACAATGTCTTCGGTAACTTCCTCGCTATCAAGACCAGTGGTGTCCGCAGGTTTGTATAAATTATCAGTAAGTTTGTGTTTCTTGTTAAAAAGGAGAACGTTTCGTGGTCTTCCTTGTTCTATCTTGTCTCATTTATGTGACTGTACTAGTTGAAGAATACTTTGTACCAGTACTCGTTAATATTCCATGTTTTACGTAAACTATATTAATTTTACACTTTGTGTATAATGAATTTATTTTGTAACGGCATTTTGCATTAATACAATTTAATATTTAATTATAAAAAAAGACGTATTTTCTAACTTTTTTGTTTTTCTTTATATTGTCACACTGTAGTTGGCCCCAATGTCTGTTTTTTCTCCAGGCTACCGTTCACCTTGAACGGTGTTTTCAGTTTTCCGTATGTCACACACCACATCAAAGAACCTTTACTTTGGCTCGAATTTGTTTTAGCCTGTTAGGCTAATTTCTCCGAGTGGCTTCGTTAATACGCATCAGTATCGTTGGTACGCATCATGTAACTTCGTTAATAGGCATCAGACACCCACAAACTATTTATATAAATAAATGGAAAGCTTATCAAATTATCTAAATGATGGTGAAAAGTGCATTGTCCTTGTTTTAGTCAAAACATGTTTCAAGAAATTCGCTCAAAAAGTACGCCGCTTAGTTTACAGTCTACTTCCGGTAAAAACTCTCGTTCGCAATATCTCGCAAACTATTAGACAGTTTGAAAATTTGACTGAAAGTTCAGTTAATTTATATTTTTTTCAGCGAAAATCTCGATTTCGATATTTTTATCTGTTCCAACGTCAACCGTACTCTTTAGTCACTTTCCATGGATAATATTCTAGATGTTAACTTGCATGTATTTTGCTACTCATGGTGAAGAAAACTGAAAAGCCTGCCAATTGGCTCGCTTGTGTTTTTTTCTTCGGAATTCTTTTCACGCACCAAAAAGAATTCCCAAAACAAATGCCTACTGTAGAGCCGGCTTAAAGGCTAAAAACTAAATATTTTCGTAAACGTTTCCTGGTTTCTGAATCTAGAAATTGGTTTGATACTGGGCCAATTGACCAAAACTAACTTCACTAACTTCACTTCAACCATTGTAGAAATCTACTTCAGAGAACAGGTGTGGCACAGAGTTAAGATACCTCTGGCAGTGTGTGTAAACTTAGTCCTCCGAAGTTTTGCAAATAGCAGTACAGAACATTAGGTTCATAAAAACAATTACAGAACATTAAATGTATGATCTCCTTTTACACTACAGTCCCGACAGAAACCTCCACTCTGTAAATCAGGAAGCTCCTCTGCAAAACTTCTTATAACTAGAATCTTTTTTAGCCGTTCTTTCTCTTGTGCTGCTCTGCTTTTAGGGAATTCCATTCTTACAATATTCGCAACTCTAGATAGCATTTCGACAAATTTTGAGCGGAGTCTAAAGACATTACATTCATACATACGTAATACTTTTTTATACACGGTCAAACCATCAGTTATTTACAAATAAAATTTTAACTGCGATATTTACTTATAAAATTCTAGATTGCTAGCTGTTTTTTGTAATTGCCGTGTGGGAATCCGATTTGAAAGTAACTTTGTGTATCTCCATCTTGAAACTTGATAGAGCATTAACTAAAGGTTGCTCGTCTCCTTTGGAAGATTATTCCAGAGGAGAACACCGCTATAGCTAAAACTACGCTTCAAGATTCGGTGCGTGGCTTCACGAGATACATTTTGTTTTCGTGATCCCTTATAAAATATTCTGTGCTCCGGGGTGTAAACAGATTTTGTAGGTTCACCGGTGTTAATTTGTGGACTGCTTTAAGTACTGTGAGTGCCTTTTGCTTTTTTCGTCTTATTTGTAATTGCTCCCAGCCAAGCTTGTCCAGTAGAACAGCTGAGCTGGTATCGTACGTTGACTTTGTAATAACTCTTGCTGCACAATTGCAAACTTATAGCAAAACATCCATCCCAACCGAATGTACTGCTTATGTGTTCTCCTTGTCACTTGATTTTATTTCACTGTTTACCAGGTACGTACAGTTATGAGTTGCCTCGACGCGTGTCTGCCAAAGACGTCCTTCACTTGTGGGAATGTGGAAATGAGGATTTCCCCCCTCTGAAAGACTGGACACCAACCCAAAAGCTCAAACAACAAAGCAAGATCTCACGTTGGAAGAAATTAGTTGACATCTTCAGGAATGATTACAAAGGGGACATAAAAGTTTTTGAGGAAAGCTTCTCAGATGCAAAGGGCGAAATTCTTCCGATTACGACGATTTTGTCTTTGTACGAAACTCAACAGACACCCGCTTTCTTAACAACGATTACTCCTTCGAAGTACGAGCTTCAAGCGAGTGCAACCGGAAGTGACGCATTGTCCTCCCCACGTGACAAGGTGTTCAGTGAACCAGATAACAGGGATCTTAAGACCGATTCAAAGTTGGTAGAAGCCGAAACACAGGATTACGATGAGAACACAACTGACATCCCGGATGAACACATTCAAGGGGCGGATACAAGTAGAACTGGTTCTGTATCTGACGTTAATGGTGATGCTTCGAACACTCGGTTCCAGCTTCCAAGAAAAGTTGGTCCTCGCGACATTGTTCAGCTGTGGGAGCATGGGTGCGAGCAGTTTCCCCCCGTGAGTCAGTGGACGAGAGCCCAGAAGATTGGACAAGAGACGAAAGTGTTTCGCTGGAAGAAGATTGTGGAGATTTTTAAACAAGACTGTGGAAGTGACTGGACTAAGTTTGATTATAGATATTCCAACGAACGCGGACAGCCCCTAGCAATTTCGGCCATCATTTACAAATTTGACATTGAGAACACATCGACAGGGCCAATATTCGAGAGAAAATACTCGGACCCGGGTCCATTGACCTCACCACGAGAGCAGCCGCTGACTTCAGCGGATCGTGGGCTGAGAGAAGCACAAGAGAGTGTTAGTTTAACTGGTGCAGTGAAAGTTGAGAAGCTTTCTCAGCAAGAAAACACATTTTCGGCAGGTCCTGGAGAGGAGCCTCGGGAAATATGGGCTCAGGGGCATACTCAGTTAAAGAGCCCACTTTCTCCCGTTACCAGTCCCCTGAAC
This sequence comes from Umimayanthus nakama, assembly GCA_027574985.1. Lineage (NCBI taxonomy): Eukaryota > Metazoa > Cnidaria > Anthozoa > Zoantharia > Parazoanthidae > Umimayanthus > Umimayanthus nakama. The sequence goes on along the minus strand of JAOBRG010124993.1, from coordinate 11,202 downwards.
AGTCCGAATACCTACATCTTACCTCGTAAAGTGACTGCAAAAGACATCATTCGTATGTGGGAGGAGGGAAGTGGGGATATGCCCCCTCTCTGTCACTGGACACCCACACAGAAGGCCGGTCAACGCAGTAAATTTTCTCGCTGGGCCAAGATATATGACATTTTCAAATACTACTGCAAAGGGAACATGAAGGAGTTTGAGGCAAAGTTTTCTGACGAGCGAGGCGAGCTTTTGCCCGTAACGACGATTGTGGCGATGTACGAAGCACGAGAGACGAGCCCAGGAATGGCAGGGACCCTGCCCAACGTGTCACGTGATCACTCTTCTTCTGAGGCGGTGGAAGGCGAGATCTTTCAATTACCGAGGAAGGTGACGGCTAAAGACGTTGTGCACTTGTGGGAAAATGGCTGCGAATATTTCCCACCTGTCTGTAAATGGCCAAAAATTCATAAAGTTGGTCATGAAACCAAATTATTCCGTTGGAAAAAGACTGTGGATATCTTCAGGAAGGACTGCGGCGGGAGCTGGGAAAAATTTGAACAGCGTTTCTCAAACGGAAGAGGTGAACTGTTGCCAATCTCGGCCATTCTCGCCAAGTACGACCTTGAGAACGAGGCTGCTCTGCCGTATTATCGGATTCTTCCATCCTCGTCCAACGGCACTGTGCACAATGCAAAGCTGGTAGCGAAGAGACACACAGAAGGTGTAAGTGAAGGGGTGACGCAGGGGGGGAGGGAGGACTCGGGGTCAGAAAGCTCAGATGAACTGGGCCAGCAGACAGACCGGTCAGCGGCTTTCATACTGCCGAAGAAAGTGAGCGCCCTCGATGTGATCTATTTCTGGGAGAATGGTTTGGGAGACATGCCGCCGATCTGCCAGTGGAGCCCGGCTGAAAAGGCCACACAACGTAGCAAGGTCTCCAGGTGGAACAAGATTGTGGACATATTTAAATACGAATGCGGTGGAGACATTCGGCAGTTTGAAGAGAAATATAAAGATGAGCGGGGCGAGCTTATGCCCATTACTACCATATTGAACCTACATGATGCGCAACACGGGGGATCATAGCGATGGCTCAGAAGTCAGCGGTTTTCCGCCGTATGGCTGCACGAGATCGAGGCATGTAATCAAAGGAGGGTGAGCTCATTACTACCATGCTGAACCTATGTGATGCGCAACACACGAAATCGTGGCTCATAAGTCAGCGGTCTTCCGCCATTTAACTGCACGATATCGAGGGATGTTATGAAAGGAGGCAAGCTTCGCGACATCAAGAAGGGATTACTATAGGTCTGGCTAAACTAGGATACATGTAGCGCGCTACACTGTCGCGTGCTACATGTATCCTGAATGTTTCTTTGTTTAGCCACCGCGGAAACGTTGTAGCGCATGACAAAATTTGTAGCCGAGACACAAAAAATGTTTCTTGGAAACATCAGAAACGCTTCTTGTATCCCTATATGTCGCTTGATTGTAGCTTTCATGTTTAGCCACCCCTGGACACATGGTGACAACATTTCGGCTGCAATGTAGCGCGCTACATGTATCGTAGTTTAGCCAGGCCTTATCTCTTACTGCTGTGTTGTTACTATTACATGTATGTTAACTAACTGTTAACAGATTTAGCAGTGCGCAGCTTAAATGAAGGAGTCGACGCAGGTTCGGTATCTTTGTAGCCAAAGGTAAAAGAGAGGAAAGCTGGTCGCAACGCAGACTTGTGCTGTGAGTGAGGGAATGGAGAAAACTGCTGTTTCGTAAGACTCCTTACAAAATGAAGTGAAAGTTTAATGGCACTCAACTGGCCTGTTGCCACTTTGTTTTTATAAAATATAACTGCACCTTGCTTGGAAACATTGTTGCTTACGGTTTAAAACTGGAAGTTTTTCCGCATTTCTTTTTTATGAAAAGACAAATAAAAATCATTTTATCCTTTTTCTAAGACCACTCGCGCTTGCTTTGATGGGTATATGTTTCTGACCCTATCCAAGCTCTGACCCCATTATAGTTAACGGGGTAACCAGTAAGGTTTGGCCGCTGAGCACTATTAAGCACATATCTAGTGGTTTAAATGTGAAAAATTAGTTTTAAGTGCTCTAGTTAATGTCTCTTATAATACCTACCGAGCGTTAGCTCAAGAAAGGAAATGGGCCCACACGGAGAAAGAGAAAACTTTCCGACCGTGGAGGGTTTTTCTCTTCCCATTATAGCTACTTTTGTAACCATTTACAGACTTCGATCATTACCACGTTCTTCACCCGTTTGGGCTGAAGAATAAATGGTTGCATGCGTGACAAAGAATGCTGGCTGTTTTAGGTTGGTTTGCATGATAAAAAGCTTACAAGGAAATGTCTAGAAGAAAACAGATCATAAAATTTTTCAGAGGAAACGCTTGAAATGCGCTTTACAAATAAGCTTAAACTAAATGAAATTACGAGGATATATAAAATTCTGAAAAACTAAATGAAAATTACAGGACTAGATGAGATCAGAAGCGCTAAACGAACTAAAATAATTTACAAAATAAGGTATATTCAAGCATTTTAAAAACATCTACCTCAAGTGAACATAAATTCACTTAATTAATTTTTATATATAAATCTACATATATAATCTTTTAAAAATGCTTCCTTAAAAATGTGTTTGAAGCGTTGAATTACAAGTTTCGAGGTTCTTGACTTCACGAACGTTCTTTTGAAGCTTGTTCCATAACGAGGGGGCCGCTACGGAGGACGCTTTGTCGCCCAAGCGTGTTCGATGTGTTTGGGAATCCCTAAGTTGTGTGTGTTCCGTCTCAGATTCTAGTTTGACTTTCTCTAGATACAAAGCATCCCCTTGTGCCAAACTTTATCAAAAGCCTTAATAATAATGTCAAGAAATACCATTCGAAGGATTCAAATACTCTATTGCCATGCAAGAGTAGCACAAAAATATTTTCTCTGCACAGTTGTACTTCCTTATTCAAAATTTCCATCGCCATTTTGTTCTCCAATTTTATGATATTCAAACTCTCTCCTCCCGCAGAGGCTTTGAGTTTGAGAGAAAAAGATGGAGAAAACAGGGCGAGCGGGGATCAATCTGTCGTGGGACTGATAAAGCCTCCCTCCCGTCAACCTTTCCAGAGAAAAACAGACCCATGTGACAAACTTAATCAAAAGCCTTAATAATGTCAAGAAATACCATCGAAGGATTCAAATACTCTACTTATGTATTGCAAATAAAAACGTGTAGAGTCGAATAAAAATAATTTTTTCCGCACTTCTATCGGGGGTGGAAGCAGAATCATGAATCACGGCTAAAAAAGTGAAGGAATCATGAATCACATCATCTCGCAGGCAGTGAATCATGGACAAAAAAAATGAATCTTGAGTTTTTGTCTCGTGATAACCAAAGTATCACAAATCATGAAGAAATTCTATAAATGAATCATGAATCATTGGTGGCAAAATATCTGGGAATAACGAATTATCATACTGAAAAGATTCCCCTGCCACCGCCGAACTTCTACTTCCTTGTTCAAAATGTCCATCGCCTTATTGTTCCCCCATCTTATGGTATTAAAACTCTATCCTCCCTCAGAGGCTTCGAGAGAAAAAGATGGAGAAAACAGGGTGTGCGGGAGTCATGGAAATGATGAAGCATCGCTTTTTTCAACCTTTCCAGAGATCTCCACGCGCTCACTATTCTCTTCTCCAGTACTGAAATATATTCATTGCACTCGCTTGCTTTCCAGCTTCCCATGAAAAAGCCCAGTGAACCGTTGCGGAGGAGAGAGGTATTGAAAAGGGAAGCATACTAAAAGAACAGTTTTTGCAAGATTGAAGTGTTACTTAAGGTTACCGTTCACCTTGAGCGGTGTTTTCAGCTTTCCGTACGTAACTCCGTTAATTTGCATCGGATACCCACAAACCTATATATCAATGGAAAGCTTATAAAATTATCTGAATGATGGTGGAAAAGTTGTTAAAAAATTTTGATTTATAAACAAATACGAGCGCCATAGTTCAAACTGTTTATTTCACTTCTAGTCGTCAGTGCGGCTTTCAGTTTCAATTTCAACCATTTTAGTTTGTTTCGAGATTCAGCACAACTTTTCAGTATTCCAATTCCGTCCTGGTGATTTTTACAGGCTAATTTTTTACAGGTATTTGAAGAAAACTCCTTATTTGCAGCGTACAAAACTGCCCTGATTGAGTCATAAAAAATGATTGGAGCGGAATTTCAAAATGCGCCAGGACGATTTTCATCTTCTGCTATTGTCTTATGAGCTTGCCAAATTTGACGGTATGAGGTTAAAAATCGGGAGAGCATTGGTCTTTTGCGTTGTCGCAGTTTTAGCAAAACATGTCTCGAGAAATTCACTCTAAAGTACGCCGCACTATAGGCCTAGATAAAAAAAAATCCGGATTTTTTTTGGGATTTTTAGACTTTAAAAGATTTTTAGAAAATTTTGAGATATTTAGAAATGAAAATGTTTTTTGTAGCAATAATGGTATTTTTAGAAAAATATCTTTGACAAAATTTCTTATCGATGAACAAATTGCTGCCATACAGGTAATTGTTATCAATGTTAAATTACTTTGGACGAATAGGTTAGATATTAATAAGTTTATGCAATCATTAACTACCTAGTTTATATCGTCAGGTGTTCATTTTATCTGGTTTGTCCTGAGCCTGAGCCTGTGTTGTCCCTGTTAGTCCGGCAGATTCGTGCAAAATTTAAGGATAATTGTTCAGTTTGTGCTAAAAGCACCAAATCTGGCACAGTGATAGCTTATGACATACTAATAAATTTTGGATATGGACCCCATCGAAATCTATCCCACAGTTCGGATTAAGGGGGATTTCATCCATGCAACCCAAATTCCAGCATGGAAGCGAGGCTGACACAGAATATGCCAGGTATCAGCTTCGATTGTGTAGGTAAAACGATTTTAACGACTGAAAACACACAAAGTAATGCAAAGCAATACAAAGCAAACATTTTTTCAGCTTAAGGAAGGTCACGTGATATTGCAGCATGGAAACGAGGCTTGCACAGAATTGATTCAAATATCAGCTTCATTTGTGTGTGTAAAACGATTTAACACCTGACGGCATGCAAGCAGTATACAGCAGACATATATAAAGGGTAACAAAAGGTCACGTGACCACTGAGAATGGAAACGATGCTCGCTATATATCCGTTATTTAAAACAGATTTGACAGAGGTATAAAGTTCACAATTTTGACCCAGATTAAATTCCTTGTTCTGTAACCATTTACCAAGGAGATATCTCGCAACATATATACTAAGTCAACCATTTCTGGACAAGACATGGAGTTAATGATACATCCTGCTGTGCACAGACTTTCTCACCAGCTGGTCTGAATCCCTGGAGTTAGCCAGTCAGGGGCAAGGATGTCTGCAAAACCGGATGTCATTTCGTTCCATGGCACATCCGTGAAACAACGCACAGAAAATACTTATGCATCAAGTGATTTACTTTTTAGTGTTTAAAAGACCTAATTTTCTTTCCAGAAGTTCCTTTAACTTGACTCCTTAGTCCAAAGTTGACGTCACAGGGTCAGATTAGCTGGAATGATTCACTGTTCCAATGGGTTTCACATGAATGTCATGAAGCCGGGTGTCCCTCATCATATGACGGGCTTTGTAGCATAATCTGTGTAACTAGATGCACAATGACCAATTTATCGAAGCTAGCGTTTGCCATTAAATGCCACAAAAAATAGCTAGACAGCTCAAATAAATGACGACAAAGGCAAATTCATAACTACATGTTAGTTCCTGCCATAAATTCCTCCACAATCAGGCCAATGCTTTGGCATGACAGCTCTACACGAGCGCACTTACAGCGTCCAGCACAGCCTCACTCGCTCGTACCCCGCACCTGAGGAATTATCGGCAACTTTTGGAGGCCAGAGGAATGGGCTTTTTTCTTACCCAGCTCCATTCGTTTGGAAGTGGAAGTCGAGGAGACACCTCAAAGCACCTTCCTCAGCAATGGTTGCCGAGTGACTTCGAAACTCAGTGTGTTGATATGCCTGTTATAGTAGAAGTGCCTCGTGAAGAGGTCCTTGAGTGCAGCATTCGCCGTCGTACACATGCTTGCTTGTGCGATCATACATGTGCTTGGTGTAACGCCGTAGAACTGGCATGGCACTAGTCACGGCAAATATTAACGGCGCATTGGCTAAGCTCTCAAAGACATCAATGACTTTGCTGTATAACGCCCATGCTTCCCATATTGCTGTTTTCATACCTCTGTTGGCAAATTGTATGGCGTGGTCGGTTCTCGTAAATGCGTGGAATACAAGAAAGCGATCCAAAGCTCAGACAGAACTAAACAGTCCGCAACATTGTCTTTGTGAGGCCGCACTTTTCTTCATCATCAGCATGAAGTAAGAGCCTTGTATCAGCCTCCTCGTGTGTCACGGTGACAGATGAGAAGCGTCTTTTTTCTTCCAGTGTACGTTAGAAAATTCGCTTTTTCTACATTTAACCTGTTCTGGCTAGCTCCGCTTCGATCGTGCCTAATTGTTACAACTTAATCAAATAGGAAAGTTGACCAGTTGCTTGTCAGGCTTGATACGCCTGCGTAACCCCTTTCCTCTCTTGCTCTGAGTTGTGTACATGTCCAGTATAGTAGAGAGGGAGAGAGGGAGGGGGGGGGGGGAGAACAGTATTGTTTCCCACTTTCCTTGAGCCATGGTTGTTATGAATTCAGTGTAGAGGTCCCCAAACGTAGCTGCACGTGATTTCTCTATGTCGAGAAGCAGTTGTATTGAATCTTCTGGACAAGCCCTTATAACAGTTGATCACAGGCGATTGTAGATACTTGTCCACATTCGAGGAAGCGTAAAACCTGACTAATAACAGATATGGCATGACGTATCATTACTGCCGAGTGCGTACCTCCATGAAACAGTCGTGTTAATGAAGTCACATCTAGCAGCACTTATTTGTTTACAGATAGGCGACTTGTGTGAAAGGCATTTTTTTCCTACTAGAAGCTCATTTAATGTACACATTTTTGTTTTTTGCAAAAATCTCAATTTCGAAATTTTGAACCGTTCCAACGTGAACGGTAGCCTCAAGTTGGACACATCTGACGTCACTGGCCGAGCTCGACTCAACCCCTTTCCAAGATGGCGGAAATAAAGCACACTTTCCAAAACTTAACATCTCTTTTCGGACAAACAAAATCTATAACAACTAAATGACAACGTGTATTTTCTTGAACCATTAATTAAACAATTCTTCAATCTTATAAAAAATATTTTTTCAGTGTACCTTCCCTTTAATCTCGAGATTTCTCAGTGTTTGACGCCATTTCTATGGCTTGTGAGGCTTGTCAAGGTATTACGCAAAAGTTTTTTATTTTATTTTTTAGAGGAATACTTTATTTTAAGTGATTAGTGTCATCCTCTCTAAATAAAGTTTATTGTTATTGTATCAACATATTCATTCAAACGCACGCTGGAGCATTTGAGTACCCCAAGGGAAAATTCACGCTAGATTTATAACGCTAAGATCTTTTTGCGTTATTAAAATGCTTCGTTAAATGTTTCCAATATAATGTGTTCGGGATATTGAAAATAGAAAAACTTTAATCTGTTTTTACGTTTTGATCCTACTATTATGACGCATCTCTAAACATTTGTTTTTTGTTGTTGAGTTTTATACTTAACTTAGATTTGGACCAAACTTTATGTACCTAAGAATAACTTTGATAACGTTTATTAGAAAAAGGAAGTGAATTATGTGTTCTCCCAGTTGAACATCTGTCTCCTTGTTTGCAGGCAGTTTCGCGGCACGACTACATCCTTGCGTGATCTGCTGAAGTCTAAACAGGAGTTTAGAATATTCCCCACATATTCGGAGATCTATTTTTGCCATATGACGCGCCGCAAGCTGATTTGTTATGACGCTTTAACACGGGGCAGATGGTGGGAAAACATGAAGTAAATAAAGAAACAGCCCACGAGTTACGCTGAATTCTCTCGACGAAGGGAGTTTATAGCCTGTTATAAAAGTGACGGGACTATGAAAGTATTTTGCAAGTAGGCTTTTGTTAACAATGTTGATCTGGTTTGCCTACGATAAAAGGACAGTGTCTCAAACCGTTAGGACAGCACTTGTGAATGCAAATACGCGCAAACTTATGCATTTTTATTTTTATCAACCTAACGTTGGAAATACATCTAACTATTTGATCGTTAGACACGTGAAAACCTTCTGCTTCTTTGGTTAGGAGAACAAGTATTTGGCTGACTTTCAGACTTTGAGTTAGCAAACACGGACAAACAACCCCGCAAGAAGAATGTTTTTTTCGTTTTAAAATGCCTCAGTCTCAGGTATTTTCGGCCCACTGCCGAAAATAGAACTTTAAACGTCACTCATGACGTCAGTTCTAGAACTGGCGGCTGATCTTCAGCAAAAACAAACACTTTTAATACTTAAAACTATTTTGCACTTTAACTTTAGAAGCCTTGACAACCCTTGCCTTAAGCGATCAACAAGCCTAACATTTTAATCTAGGGCCTTTGCTGATATCATTGGTTTACGACTGCCATTTAGTGAAAGAGTTACCCTGTTTAAATAAAGGTCTGCCCATAGTGTGAGGTTAGGTCAAGAGAACGTGTTCTTTATGTTCTCCTGGTTAGTCGGTTTATCAGCCTGACGCGAACCAAACATGTTGAGCGAATTTTCGCTGGGTTTAGTTTAGTTCCGCGTTGGCGAGGGGATGGTGCTAAGTTCCGACATGACAGCGCCTGAAGCATTCTTTGAAAACATGAAAACAATTTATAATATTTTCGAAAGATACGGTGACATTTGTTTATACATGCCGTATGAAGGGCCGTATCTCTATGAAGGCTCGGCATAACTAAAGTGATATCGATAAAGCTATCGTTTCGCATTGCTTCGCCTTCTCGCAAGTTTGGAAAAATGGAATCGACAGAGATATACGAAAGAACATGGCGTACTTTACCAGCACAACAGCATAATCCTAATCATCTGATTGAATTATCCGGATGTTTGACAATTGTCAAAATTGTAAACGAGTTAAACTGCCCGGCAGCGATCCTATTGAGCTTTAGGTTGAAGGCGGTTGAAGCACGGACGGATCTCAGCTCTTGTTTATCAACTGGTTATACATTTCACTTGCATAATGTCATTAGTATATATACAAAAGTTAATCAGCTTATGAAGCTCTTCTCTAAAAACAAAGTCAGCTCCTTAAAAACGGCTTACGATATTTTTTGGAACGGTATAAGAAGACACAAGAACCTGCACGAACCACACCCCCAGGGCCTTCTGGGTATTTTTCAAAGGTCGTTGAGGGTTGCGTAGGACAAAACTGAAGACGTCATAAGCTGTAGCTGGCGGCCTATTGGGGCTCAAGCTTGAGCAAAACCGGGTACCAAATAATTTATCCCGGCGTACAAAAATTTCACCCGTATTCGTCTTTCCTGAAGTTGTGTTTTCTTTTACTGTTTTCTTTGTTAGCAGAAAATGAATGAGTTTGTAGCTTGGCCAGCATTAATCGAGCTGTTGAAGGTTTAATATCGCAAACAACTCACAACTTGACAGTAAAAATAAACTGAAAACCTATGTCAACTTTTAACGATAACTTGGGAGGCTTTCAGTATTGGACAAGACTAACATTTTAGTCTAGGACCTGTCTTACTACTGATTTCAGTTGTTTACGACTGTATTTTACTTGCAAACTCCCCTTGTTTTTAAAAAAACTAACACTGCCCGTTTTTTTCAGAAAAAGCGTTTTTCTCCATTGGTGCTCGAATAAGCTTGTAAATATGATTAACAAGGTTTGATTATGTATAGCTTTTGCTTTAGTTTTTAGTGCAAAGCTGGGTCAAAAGGACGTGTTCTTCATGTTCTCGTGGCTAGCCCGCATAGCAGTCTAACATGAAACCAAACAAGCTGAACGAATGGTTTTGTTTTAGTTCCGCGTTGGCGAAAGGGTGTTGTTTTGTTCCGGCAGCAACTGCGGCATTCTCTCAGGAAAACATGTGAACAATTTGTAACATTTCCGTCATGATACGACGACATTTTTAACCAGTATGAGTCGTATGAAAGCCTCGGCATAATCAAAAGTGATCTAACTTTCTCGAGTTCGTCCTTCCCAAAACGGCCTTGTGCGCCCCAATTTTCTTCCCAAAATCCTCTGCGTCTCCTTTCTCCCGCAACCTAAAAGCGACTGGGTACGAGTCTAATTTTACAAGGAAATGGAAATGGCAAGCAGAGTTACATGATAACACATGGCGTATCTTTTAATCCGGCATATCAGTACAATCCTTTCCACCAGATTGAATTATCTTTTATTTAAACGGATGTCTAATAATATAGAAAAATGTTTTTAAAATATGAGGTAAACTTCTGTTGAACATAGTAGGAAATTTCAAAAGAGAGGTTGAAACAGGGACGAATCTTCGCTCAGTTGCTTTTCAAATTTTTAAACTGGTTGTAATGCTTTATTTTTATAATGACTTCAATGTATATAAACAATTGTTAGTCAGCTTTGGACGCCCTCAAGAGTTAGCTCCCTAGCTATCTTACGATGTTTCTAGACCCGTACAAGAAGTTACAAATTTGTGTTCTTTTGTTTTGAGTTTACATCGGCAAATGTACTGAAAGGAATTATTGGGCCCTGTACTTTGTCTTGCGTACCGTCCACGAAAACCAAATCTATTTTAAAAAGTACAATGTCAGCAGAACTGAGGCTCCCATTATACTTTACTGTCGTTGCTACTGGGCTTTTCACAAGTCAACTTCTCTTTAAATAGTTTTAAACGGGATTTGAAACATTTCATGTCTGGGCCGCCGAGTGTTTCCGAAAAGAAAGTTTTGTTACTATCTATTTGTCCGATCAAGAGAGTTCTTTTTGAACAGGAACAGAGCCGCTGCTAAGTTCTCTTGCCTTGTCGGCCAAAGCGCGGGCCTGGTTTGGAGACAAGTTGTTGTGGCGGAAAAATGTGCGAATGCGCTTTGGACCTTTCAGATCAGTCACAGAGGGCTATTTTCCACACTTATTGAAACACTCAATCATCAATCCAATCCCGAAAATATCTCCGCCTCAGAAGATAGAAAAAGACCTAAGACCAATATCCCTCACAAGTACCTTGGCAAAGATTATGGAAGGCTTCATCAGAGTTCGACTACTAAACCAGGTGGCCGATAAC